>PVHP010000688.1:0-35966 GCA_004024765.1 Zapus hudsonius
CTCAATGGCCTATCCTGTGTTGATTGAATGACTGTGGTTATAGGTCCCTTGTTCATCATTCATTGTCTGCTGAGTTCCCTATGGATCCTCCCTGATATGACTGTGGTGGCTCCTCTCTTGTCAGGATCTCATCCATCGGCCTAAGGTTGGTTGGTAAGGTTAGATGGGCCACATCTCTCTCGTTGTATCCTGAAAAACTTTGTATTGGTTCAGTCTCTCCATGTTGTGCCTTTTTGCAATGGGAATATTTACTCTATTCCATTATGTGTTATAAATGTGTAACTTGTATTTTGATTTTACAGGGTTCACAGTTAAGGGACAGTCTTGAATTTCAATGAGATTTTAGACTTTTGAATAGTGATAAAGTTTCTAAAGGCTATGGGATCCAGGGACAGAGTGTGGTGGTTTAAATGTGAATGTATGCTCCCCCATAGCCTGAAGTATTTTTGGCTAAGCTTGCAACTTAATTCTCTAGCAGCCCATTGGAGGAGGTGAGGGCACATCTTTCAGTCCAGTCCTAAGATATGTAAAGAGACAGTTTGAGCTCTGACTGTTTGTTCTTGTGGATGTTTTCTCTTCTCTTCTCTTCTCTTCTCTTCTCTTCTCTTCTCTTCTCTTCTCTTCTCTTCTCTTCTCTTCTCTTCTCTTCTCTTCTCTTCTCTCTCTTCTTCTCTCTCTCTATCTCTCTCTCTCTCTCTCTCTCTCTCTCTCTCTCTTCTGTGGATGCAGCTTCTTTCACCATTGATGGTGTTTCCTCTGGAATCTGCCTGCCTGAAACAAACCCTTTCCTCCCATAAGCTTCTTTTGGTCAGCATTTGTTAACCTTGTTCAACCTTCCAGTGATATGAAGCTAACTGTAACACTCACTTGCCTGTTTTTGTTTGAGACAAAAACTCTCTTATTGATGCTGGAGCTTGCCATGTCAGTGAACCCCAGTGACTCTCTTGTTTTTGCTCCCCATGAGAACTTGGGTTACAAATATGAATAGCCATGCCCAGCTGTTCACTTGAGGGATGGGGGAGTAGAACTTGGATGGTCTCAGTGCCCTCATGCCATCATTCATGTCCAGGAAGCATACTGAATCACTGAACCATCTCTCCAGGCCTTTACCTTACTTAATATCTTGGCTGCAATGAATCAATCTGCAATAAAAATGGAATATGGATATTTTGGTAGGATGGTGATTTTATTTCCTTTGGATATATCCTCAGAAGTTCTTAGCCTAACTTCACAGGCCTGCCAGTTGAGTGTGGCGTATTACTTCTACCTCATGATGGATCCTAACAGTTTTGCAGTGCTTTCCTTGCCTGTTTTCATCTCTTCTCTTAAATTTCTGTTGCATTTATCCACAGAAGAATCTTTCCCTCATGAAGAATCATCGAACAGTCAGGATGATCAATGCATGTGTAGCCCTTAGGTATATTTGAGGAAAGAACTTGAAAGAATAGTTAAAAAGCACATCCCCCCCCCACTGCGTTAAGAAGAGTTAGACTACTGGACAAGTTGTACTATGAAGATTAATCAACAGAAAGTGACATTGCATACCCTTCTCAAATAAGAGCTTGCTGACATGTAGTATAATTACTGTGGAGGTTCAGCCTTAAAATGATTGACCCTTCATTCATTCACAGGCAATGCTAAATTCTTCCCTGGGGTGGACATATAAAACATTTCCTGTGTTTACTTCACTGTTTATGCTTCCCCAGTGGAAGACAAACTTTGTAAGTTATTTCCTTGATGCAGGAAAATATAAAATCAGAAATATGATTCTTTCTTTAAGAATCAACTTTAATTAAAGGAAGGTAGGCAATTTCCTGGAGGAAAAATACAAAATACTTATCTATTCAGTTTCTGTCATGTAAATCCCTTCTGTATGCTTATAGTAAGACAAAAATCTCACTCTCATAAAGTAGGCAAAACATTCTTTGGTTGAATAACTAATCGTATGAAATAAATTTTTCAAATAAGCTTGAACTTGATGATACTTTGCCCTTGAGATGGTTTCTCTGGTGTGTTCAAGATGAGGGAGGAGGACACGCCTGCTGTCATTTTACTCAGATGAAATGTAGCACCTTGTGTGCAAATCTGGGTATTTGTGTTGCAAGTTTATAAACTATCACAGCTGCTTGAGGAAAGTACTGGACTACAATACTGGGGGAGGGATAATAATTTTCAATCATTTGTACCAGGGTTAAAAACATAGAAACTATTAAACAAATTTACTGTCCTTTGATCCAGAATTCAAGGCCTTTACTGTAGTAATATTTCCAACATCTGGAGCTCAGTGTCATGGCCTATACTTTAATCCCAGCACTAGGGAGGCAGATGTCTGAGGATCATCATGAGTTCAAGGTCATCCTGAGACTACATAGTGAATTCCAGGTCAGCCTGAGCTAGAGTGAAGCCATACCTCAAAAAACCAAATCCAATAAATAAATAACTAAACAAACAGATTTCTAACATTTGTAAGCTGATTGATCTCTACATAGACACACACATTGAAACTGAAGTCATGGCATTTAACTTTATCCATTTCAAGAGCTCACTTCCCACTGCACAAGCCTTTCATTTTGTCCTGTGTTCTGTTTAGTTAATCATTATTTAGTTGATTTATTTAAAGCCTTACATATGGAAGGTAAGTACTCTATCACTAAACTACATTCTTTTAACTCATTTACACCTATGTCTTTTTAATTTATAAAAATACACGATTAACTTCAGCAATATTAACTCCAACACCAATATGCTTTCTATCATGCTAAGGATGTCTAAATGCATGAGGTAGCTATTGTTTATTAGGCACTCAATATTTCAGCCAGAGAAAGGCTAAAATTATCAGTAGAACAAAAACATTTTCTCAAAAATATCTTTTCTGGCATCTCCCCAGACCCAAAGCAAGTCAATGAAATATCAGTTTTCTTCCATGGACATATCTTTGGGTTTCATGTACCTCTCTTTGCCTTAGATTGCATCTTCCTGTTAGCAAAGTTCCAAGAGTCTCTCTGGGGCCCCCGGCGCCTGTCCAGTCTTCACTACTGAGAGGCAATAACTCCCTTTCAAGTCTCTTGCTTTCTCCTTCTTCTGAAGAACACAAAATGCTCTGGGAAATATCCTTTGAAAGTCCTCTACTTTTTGTCCAAGACCATCATTGATTTTGTACACCAAAATTTTGAAACATGCTTTCTACAAATAGAATTCTAGAGTCATGTGAGTATCTTTTTTTAAAAAAATATTTTATTTAATCATTTTCAAGCAGAGAGAGAGAGAGAGAGAGAGAGAGAGAGAGAGAGAGAGAAAGAGACAGAGAGAGAGAGAGAGAGCACCAGGGCCACCACCTTGTGGGTCTGGCTTATGTGGGACCTGGGGAATTGAACCCGGGGCCTTAGGCACTGGAAGCAAGTGCCTTAACCGCTGAGCAATCTCTCCAGCCCATGTGAGTATCTTTTAAGCTGTACATTGGATATCTTGTTGTAGAAGTCTCACTAAATATGTCATATGTTTGTGAGGGAACAGCAATAACAAGAGAAAAGATAACTGTACTTGCTTCAGTTCAACTTTATTGTATTTGGAGGCGCATTCTTTCTCTTTGGTTTTTAGAAGGTTAAAATGTGAAAGTGTTGCTGCAAATTGTTCAAACAATCCAAGACACTTCCAACCATTTAGAAGCTTCCAATAGAGTGAGGAAAATCAACATTGAATCTGGTTTTCATTTGGTTATAGGATCTTAGCTTGAACTCTGACTTGGGGCTGGATTACTCTTTGTTTAGAGGTTTTCATTTTATCTATATTTGGTACTTAGATGCTAATTCATTTCAGTTTAATACAATTCAATATGTAGTGAGCTGACAATGGGCTTCTAATTCTAGCCAAGATAAAGACTACCCACCCCCATCCCATGAAGCAACCAAGATAAACAGGCACAGATGAGGAAGCTATGAGTACAAGACAGGGGAGAAGAGCCCTGTGGTTGTCCTGGCTTATTGTAAGAGGGAGAATCCAGGTCCTTCTGAAGGAAGGGCCCAGGAAGAGCCTGGTCAGGAACTTTAGCTGAGTGGATGAGAGAAGAGAGGGATGGGAGGGAATGAGTAAGATAGATAGGTAGATAGATAGATAGATAGATAGATGTGAGAGAGAGAGAGACAGAGAGAGAGAGAGAGAGAGAGAGAGAGAGAGAGAGAGAGAGAGAGAGAGAGAGAGAGAATGAGTGCACCAGGACCTCCAGCAACTGCAAATGAACTCCATACACATGCACCCTCTTGTGCATCTGGCTTTATATGAGCATTGGGGAATTGATCTCTGGCCCTTCTGCATTTCAGGCAAACGTCTTAATAACTAAGCGATCTCTTCAGCTAGTAAATGTATTTCATATGCTCAAATAGCTAAATAAAGATGAAGAGGACATAGGCAAGTTTCAGTCCTCAGTTGTTGCATCCATTAGTATCTGTGATGGGCAGAAGTCAGGATGTGAGAAGGACAAACTAGAAAGGACACTTTTTCAGAGCATACAGAGGCTTATCAAGGTAGAAGTTTGAATTTTGGGGAGGGTGCATGGAGGCCTCAATCTGGCACAGAGATCCCAACTTGAGCCCAGGAGACTCCTGATAGCTGGGAGTGGTCACACACACACTCATAATCCCAGTACTAAGGACGTGAGACAGGGCATACCAGTTACCGGCCACCCCAAGTTGGACAGGGAGATTCCATTTCAATGAAACAATATCAATAAGAAAATTCTGATAGATAGCGCCCATGTTCTCAGACTCCCATTCTATGCTTTGTTTCTTTATGAATATGATCTGTTGTAGTCAGCTTCTTGCTACTGCATGGAAAAGAATCTAGCCAAAAGCAGCTTGTAGAAGGAATGGGTTTATTTGGCTTACAGTCTTGAGGGGAAGCTCCATGATGCTAGAGATATTGACACCATGAGCAGAGAGAGAGTGGACATCACTGCAAACAGAGGCAGGAAGGTGTGCCAAAACCTGGCAAGAAGAAACTGGCTATAACCACCCCAAAACCCCCTCTCCCTCCTGGCAGCACACCTCCAACAAGGTTACAATTCTAAAACTGACATCAGATGGGGATCAAGAATTCAGAATGCATTAAGTTTATGGGGGACACATGTATCAAACCACCACATGATTTGAGCATGTAATCTAACCCTACCAACCAACCAACCGTAGGCCAATGGATGAGATCCTGGCAAGAGAGGAGCCACCACAGTCATACCGGGGAGGATCCATAGGGAACCCAGCAGACAATGACAGATGAACAAGGGACCTATAACCACAGTCATTCAATCAACACAGGATAGGCCATTGAGACAGAAACCAAGGATTTTCGACACAAGAACCCCTAAGCTCGCAACATTAAAGCAGCCTTATTACTCACCCACCACGACTCAGGGAACTGAGCAGAAGAGGGGGCGGAAAGATTGTGAAAGCAGTGGTGGGGGAGACTGTCCGGAGGCATGGCACCCCTCAGTAACAACACACTTGGGCCAGGAAGACCGGGCTGAGTACTAAGATATACAGGATCCCTTGCCACAAGGACTAATACAGACAGCCCACGGAGGAGGATATACAACTGATCAGGGATGGGGAGGGGGGGATTGGGGAATTCGGGGTAACAACGCATGGTTTGCCCACTAAATAATGTAACTCATTATGGACAATAAATTTATATTTTAAAAAAGTTGGAAACGGGCCTGTGGTGGTTCTGATGATGAGGAAACATTCAGCAAAGCTGTAGCTCTTCCCCATCTTTGGTGTGTATGGGTCTGAGGCCATGCTCTCTCCAAGGAATATCCACAGCCCAAGCTTTACCTGCAGGATACCATTTCTTAGTGGGGTCTAGATACTTCTCATTTCCTTCAGAATAATCTAGGCATTTCAGGGTCTCTGCTTCAAAATCTTGGTCTAGATTGCTATTGGTAGCCACCATTCTTGGTTAGATGAATGAATCATGAGATGTGGGAAAAGTACAATATCTTTCTGCTAAAATTTTAAAGTTTTAGCACATAATGCACTCTGATTCATTCGATGTCCACAGGATTTTGATAGTTTTTAAACCTTTCTTATGATATGGTTGGAATTTTCAGTTTCATTGATGAAATGGAAATGAAGAATCCACAAAACATATGGAAGAATTTGGTTTGGGGAAGTAGTAATCAATTAAGATTAAATTATTAAATTACAAAATGGAATTTTGGTTCATCTAAAGAATGAAAGTAGAGGTGTGTGTGTGTGTGTGTGTGTGTGTGTGTGTGTGTGTGTGTGTGTGTAAGCAAGAGAACATGGAGGCATTTGCTATCACATCTGGCATTTTTTTACAAGTACTGGGGGCTGATCTCAGGTCTTCCTGGCAAGCAAGCCCTTGACTAATTAAGCCATCTTCTCAGCCCCAGTCCTGAGTAAGAGCGGTTTTTGATGTTTAAAGCATAAGTGGCACGAACCAAATATTTATTCTTAGCACAAAAGAGAAGAAACAAAATTTGACTTGGTTCAATGATAGCCACTGAGTTTAGATTCAACAGAGAAGAAAATACACACCATGTATTTTATTTCATAAAATTCTGTTTGTACTGGAGAAATATACAGTAGTTAGGAAATGTGTAATTACTATTTTAAAGTCCTTTCTCTTCTTAGCAGTGGGATTTGAGGTCTGGTTTGTGTTATATTGGGAGATTGGTTCTCTGGATGTGAGGACACTTACTCTTGACATGACTTGCCTAAACTATCAGCAGTCACTAATGCCTCTTGATAGTTGTTGGAAAGGCACAAAAAGAACTAGAAAGGAATAATTAAACTTTCTAGGTTCTATCCAGAGAGATGAAGTTATGAAATCACAGGGGGTGACACAGAGTTCCACATTGAGATACCTGTGAGCACAGTAATTCTGTGTTCAATACAAAGAAAATATTGAGTTACAGTCAATTATTTTTACTTTGATGGAAGAAGCTTATGATATTCAAGTTATTCATGTCTGAAGAAACTCTCTAGGATTATTACAGTATGCTCAGTTATTAAAAACTATGGCAGAAATGAGAAGTCACAGATATTTCATTCTGAATTGAGTTTTCATTTATGCATCTAAATTAAATTCCATTCTTAAATTACATGGTTTCTAGAGCTTTCTTCCTTTGTTTGCCTTTAAGAGAATTACATCCTTTTTTCTTTGCTCAATAGCTGGTAAATCCACCTAAGAGTGGAATTGAGCATTTTTACAGCTTTATGACATTCCCCAAACCTGTCACAATTTTGTCAGTTCTCAACCTAAGAGGTTATAAATTTACATTTCACATCTGGACTTTAAGTGCTCATTTCATCATTCTGTTTCTTAGAATGGATGGGAAAAACCAGAGTCCTCTGAGTATTAGTACCAGAAGTGACTTTTGTAGGGTGGATAAATATCTTCTGTCAAAAAAATGCAGAATCAGGGATGGGGAATTCTTCCTGCCAAGCATGACTACTTGAGTTCAGATTATTAGCATCCATGTAAAAGGCCAGATGTGGTGGTGCACATCTGTAAACCTAGCACTGGGGAGCTTGAGATAGGAGGAATAGGGTTTGTTAGCTAGCTAATCTAGCCAAATCTGTGAGTTCTAGGATCTTCAGAGAATCTTTCTTTCTTTCTTTCTTTCTTTCTTTCTTTCTTTCTTTCTTTCTTTCTTTCTTTCTTTCTTTCTTTCTTTCTTTCTTTCTTTCTTCCTTCCTTCCTTCCTTCCTTCCTTCCTTCTTTCTTTCTTTCTTTCTTTCTTTCTTTCTTTCTTTCTTCTTTCTTTTTCTTTTTTTTTTTTGGCAGGGACTCTAGCTCAGGCTGACCTGGAATTCACTATGTAGTTTCAGGGTGACCTTGAACTCATGGGAATCCACCCACCTCTGCCTCCTGAGTGAGTCTTGGAACTAAAGGCGTGTGCCTCCACACCCAGCTGAGATTCTTTCTTAGACAGTGAAGTGGAGAACAACTGAGGAAGAAATCAGACATCAACCTCTGTCCTTCACATGCACGTGCATGCTCACACACATGCACATATGGACATACATATACATGAAACATATCACATGCACATCCATATGAACTCAATACATAGCCCACTGAAGAGCTGGCTACGAACACTGGAAATCATTAAGTAAAACATTATGTTTTCTTTTGCATGTCTTCAACTTGGACTTGAATATTTTGGCACAGGTGATATTGGTTCTGGTTCATTCTGTATAGATCCTGTGACTTGTGCACTACATTGTAGCACACACCTACACCTGCAGTTATGTGGTGAGTGTGACCCTGGCTGTGTGGATGTGTGACCTCCTTCCTAGAACCATGCTGTGATTTTTTTTTTCAGAAAATGTCAGTGACTTACAGTAGCAGGTAAATATAAGAACTCCCTTCTTCTCCAGGGAACATCAGTGGCTGGATGGAGAGAGAGGTCTAGTTAATCTAATAAAGTACAGGGTATCAGGAGCAGGTCCTTTGAGAAGTGAAAGATTTTCAGTTCTGAAGAAACAGGAAGGCTAGAGAGGTGCAGCTGGAACAGTCAAGGGAAGTGGGTCACTTCCAAAGGGAAAGATGAAAGAAACTCAGCCCAATGGTCGGCCCCTGGGTGGAAGCAGCCAACCCAGGCAGCCTGTTGGGCCATCTAAACTGTGACTTGAACACTAACTTTCTTAAAGACCTCAGCTTCCCTCCGGTTCATTGCTCTGCTCTCTTAGCTGCACTAGGGAAGTTATTCCAAGGTTGTCCTTTCTTCCACAGTTCCCTGGATTCCCTAGGATAAACTCTGATTTCTAACCCACTCCACTAAGGATCTTCATTTCTGAGAGGAGCAATAATATTTGGCAGTCTCGTGAGTTTGCAAATTTTCTCGAGAGTTTTGGATATACTAGCTATTAGCAATTTGATTCTCATAGCAACCACAGGGATATATTACAGAATAATTAACACTTTCATTCTTTGAACATGTTCAAGAAAGCAAGTTGGAAATAGAAGAAAATGAGGAGAAATGAGTGACAATGTAGCTGATAACAAATGAGTTTAGCTAACTAATGAGGTAAGGATCAGATGTGTGAGGAGTAAAGATGGCAAGCTATGAAAAAATGTTTTCATGTATGTTTCTTTGATAATAGAGGTGGGACTATTCAAATTCCCTGGAATTTTCTGCTTACTAATTATTTTCTTTGCCTTTGAGCTGTTTTCATTTATGAATTTTCTGTGAGTATTGTTTGATCTTGAATTCTCAAACAATACTGTAGACTTCCTAGTGGCTTTGGGATTTAGTAACATCATGGGGTACTAAGTCTTAAAGCAATTAAAAAGGTAGAAGGTGTCCCACCAATGAATTAATAACTTAGACTCAGATAATCAGAAAGCAATAATGATATGCAGTATATCTGTCACTCATTTAAGAGATTTTTGTTCAGGAACATCAAATTGTGTTGAATTATCTTGTCTAAAATCATAGTTGGCAGTCTAAAATGGCTACTATTTTTTTAAAGCCTAATGGCTTTTGATGCACTCTATGATTGTTCATAGAATTGGCATTGACTCTTCACCTTGAAAAGGCAAGGAAGTTGAAACTATGTAAACTGAGGATCATTTTCAAATTAAACCATAGCTGTGACAGTGTTGAGTTTGTGGTACCTACTCTTTAACAGAAAATTATGATCACTTTAGTCCATCTTGAGTAATGAGACTGCATTTTTGGAGGGTGTTGTAGTCAACTTACTCTGTTGCTGTGCAGAAAGAACCAAAGCAAAAGCGGCTTGCAGAGGAATGGGTTTATTTGGCTTATGGACTCAAGGTGAGACTCCATCATGGCAGGGAAAACGATGGCATGAGCATAGGAGTGGACAGCACCTCCATCACAGCGCACTGCAAACAGTGGCAGGAAGGTGTGCCAAACACTGGCAAGGGGAAACTGGCTTATAACTAACACCCGTAAGCCCACCCCAACAACACAGCTCCAGCTAAATTCTAATACCTGAACTGCCATCAGCTGGGGATCCATCACTCAGAACACATTCATTCATTTGTGGGGGACACCTGGCTCAAACCATGACAAACTCTAGCCCAGACTGCCTTAGAAGTCACTATGTAGTCTTAGGGTGGCCTCGAACTCACAGTGATCATCCGACCTCTGCCTCCTCAGTACTGGGATAAAAGGTGTGTGCCACCTTGCCTGGCAAGACTGAATATTTTTAATGTTTCTAGGGATGAGGATATAACTGAATGGTTCAGCACTTACTCAGAACCACTTGAAAAATTAAAGAGATGAATGTCAAGAAGTTCTACAATTAGGGCTGGAGAGATGGCTCAGTGGTTAAGGCACTTGCCTCCAGTTCCTAAGGCCCCCGGTTCAATTTCCCAGTACCCACATAAGCCAGACCCACAAGGTGGTGACCCTGGCTCTCTTCTCTCTCTCTCTTTCTCTCTCTGCTTGAAAATGAAGCAAGCAAGCAAGCAAGCAAGCAAGAAAGAAAGAAAGAAAGAAAGAAAGAAAAAGGAAAGAAACAAAGAAAGAAACAAAGAAAGAAAAAGAAATTCTACAATGGGGGCAAAGTTGAAAACATTTAGAAATTTCATCTAGATTATGGAAATGCTCTCATCCAAGAAAATCTATGAATGGGATCGACTTTGAATTCTAAGATCCAGAGAGTTATGTGTGCAAAAGGTGGTTGTTTGAAATCCTAGTTCATTTTGGGAAGGTAAACATACTTAGTATGAATCTCATCCTATACCTATAGACATAGTAGTTCCTTCCCAGAGTCAAGCTAATGTGTGACCATAGATTCTAGTGAAGAAGAAAGAGCCAGTGTTGCAAGTAACAGTCAGAAAGTGCACAATATTGAGCTCATGAATATTTTGACGCAGATGATGGAGGAGGGCTCTCGTGCACATGCATGTGCACACACACACCCACACACACTCATGCACACAAGAATGAGGCATAGAAATAGAAGGACTACTTACTTGGAAAGAGGAGGGTATTCAGTGGGACAGGGGTGGGTTGATTGAGACACAGAATGTCAATAGGAGTGGGTTATGATAGTACATCCAAGTATTAAAATTCTCAAGAAAAATGAAATTGTAGCTGTCCATCTAAACAGATTTTCTTTAATAAGATCATTGGAAAATAGATTTCATTTATTTAAGTTATTCACTGAGTTATCAGTATTTAATTAGCACAGCAAAGAGATACAGCTGCTCCCCTTTGTAATTAATACTTGAAAAATATTTGGAAGTGATAACTCAATAATCATTTATCAAGATACAATACAATCTTGTCAAGTGGGTGACATAAACAAAAAATCACTATCAGGGAAGCAATGCGATGTTGCTTTGAAGGAAATAACATCAATTAGCTTGAGAAATGGATGGATATAGGCTATGAGAATGGGAAATGAAAGTTTAAGTAGAAGTAAATATTCACAGCTGATTTCAAGGGTGGCGTATCTAGGAGATAAGGATGCTGGGGGGGGGGTGAGGTTGTGACATAATGGGAGCTCAGGGGAGGTAAGATAATGGCAGATCATTAAGAGCCTTGAATGGGGAAATTTGTTCTGCAGTTTCAGATATGGGTGGGCGCTGATAACATTTAATATTGAAATTAATGTTTGAAGAAGATACAATCGGGGATAGATTTATATGTAAGTGGTTGTGATAGAAAAGTATTGTATCGTCAGGGAGATTCTCTTAGCTATAATTCCTGTTTTTCAATTTACCAGCTGTATGATGTCAGATAGTTCACTGAACCCTTCTCTGTTTCTGGAGAATCATATGTAGAATCTGTATGAGATTGGCTGAGAAGGCCTTTACTAGAGATATTTTTATAGATTGTTGTTGTAGTCAGCTTTGTAGTTGCTGTTCAGAAAGAACCCACGCAAAGTGGCTTGTGGAGGAATGGGTTTATTAGGCTCACAGACTCGAGGGGAGACTCCATCCTGACAAGGAAAATGATGGTGTGAGCAGTGGGGTGGACATCACCTCTGCTACAGCACTGCAAACAATGGCAGGAAGGTGTGCCAAACACTGGCAAGGGGAAGCTGGCTTATAGCCCCCAAAAGTCCGCCCCCAACAACACAGCTCCATTGAGGTTGTAAAATTCAAACTGCCATCAGCTGAGGATCAATTACCCACAACACATTCATTTGTTTGTGGGGGACACCTGGATCAAACCATGACAATTGTCTTCCAACTTAACCTGGTTGTGAAGGTCAATTACTAAGTCATCCTAGAAGGCTACATGTGAGATTATGAAAATCTGTGTAACAGACTTTGCTGTCAACTTGACCTTTTTAGTTATCTTGGGTCTCTGAGGATGTTTACAGGAAGACAGCCTCTCAGCAGGTGGCAGGATGTAAGGAAGCTCAGGGGAGCTGGAAATTAACATCCTTTCCTATGTGAGCAGTGCAGAAAGGAAATTCCAGAGATTCAGGAAGACATTATGTCTGGGAAAGGGTTGTCAGAACCCACCCTAATGGTATAGAAAAGAGGAGAAATTCTCTCCTTGGCCCTCTTGTCTGTTTTATTGTGTTGGTGATGGGTTTCTCTCTCTGCATGGACCTATGAAAGGGGGCCAGCCTCTTTCACTGTTATGGAACTTCTTGTGGATCTGTAGTTTCAATAAATACTTTCCTCCCATAACTGTGCCTGGTTTGGAGATTCATCCCAGCATGTGTGGGCATGTGGCTGACTACAACAATCTGGAAAAACTAATCTTCAGGAAAAAGGAGAAGGAAGACTCTGAAAGTGCTTTGTTTTAGAACTACTTTATTCTTAAGAATTATGAATAGAAATAGGTTACTTAAGAGGGCTCCAATGTGAAATAGAGTAGGCTTTACTTTATTTAGACATGTCTACTAGGATATGATGGTTGGATTTCCAATTACTTCTGGTGTTGTTTTATGTAGCCCCAGATAGCCTTAAACTCACTATGTATTCACAGACGACCTAGAACTCCAGCTTCTCCTGCCTCCATCTCCCAAGTGCTAGGAGCATAGCCACGATTTCTGGCTCCAGTTCTATGAATGGATGTGGATGACCAAGAATTCACCATAACCTTAAAGATATCGATTCATGCTGTGATCTACTCATTCTGTTTCCTCTTATCCCAAGCTCTCATCAATTCTTGATTCTACTATCTATCATAAAGAGTACTTGTTATTCACCCAGGTCTCTCTATCCATTCTGCACTTATGCACATGGATTCCTGCTATTGAATGGGATAAATTGGCAAGGAAGATATTAATGTCTATAGCAGTGTTATTAGTCTATTTAGCTGGCTTATGTGATGTTATTTTCATATATGCTCTAGTTTGAATTAATGTGAGATGTAAAGAGGATGGACTATCCTTTTGTTATTCCATGTTTAGACCTGTAGGACTCACAGTCATGGAGAATGTGATGACCAGGTAAGTTATCATTCAAGAAACAGGAAGGGGCATCCATTTAGTTAGGAAATTGTATGGCTAGTAGCGTATGTTCCACTAAACATAAGTTTTACAAATCACAGTGTGAGAATGAGTCTTCCTCAGTTGATTCAGAAAGTCTTTCGAGAGCTCAACTAGATAATCAAAAGCCTGGAGGAATGGGTAAATTGTTCTCTTTTCCTCAAAGTCACCCATCCCTTGGGAACAAATGGTCACTTTCTTTGTCTGTGAATAGAAACTCTGACAAATAACAATAAATCTAGTCTTTACAGGACCTACAGCCTACTGCACTTAGAGTGATTTTTCAAAAATAAAAATAGGACATAAGCAGGTCATCCTTGCTGAAAACATGTGTGTGGATCTTCATGATTTCTAACAGTGATTGCTTAAAAACAATTATCTTATTTTTGTAAAGAAAGAAAGTATTGTAAGAGAGGGCTAAGAGGTGTGCTTCAACAACCAAATGTTCTAACATTTATTAATCACACATATCTAACAACACCTTTCAGAGTGCATCACACACCAAGATGGTCTAGTCACTGTTCTGAAAGATCCCATCACTTTTCTATCATGAACCAATTTTTATTCAGGACCAAAATTAACTCCATATGAGCATCTTCCCCACTTTTGTGGTCACTCTGGAAAGATAATATAAAATGTGTAAAAACCAGGAAGTCGAAATAACCACAATTTCTCGATTAAACTGATAAGAACAGATAATACACTTGATCTTAGCCAAAAGGATGAGAAGCGATAGACTAAAGATACTATTTTCTAATCTATGTTCTCATCTCCTCTGTAAACAAGCTCCCTCTTTTCCATGGAAATTGGCTATAGGCTTCCTTAGAAGTGTGGTCCTAAGAACTATATATAGGTAGACCTTGAGTTCTCTAGGTTTATTTTCACTTAATTATTTTTCTTGTGTGTGTATAGCTTGGCAAATTTGGTATATGCACATGTAGGTGCCCTTGTGGTACCCTATGTGCTGTGCTGCGGGGGCACAGAGTGGAAGGTCAGTGTCCCACTCCACGTCTCCAAGCCATTTTCATTTGAGCTGGAGTCTCTTAGTGGTCCTAGAACTGGCCATTGTTTTCATGAGCTGCAGAGATTCTAGGGCCTCTGCTCCCCTATGGGACTGGGGTTACAGACACGGGTGATCATGCCCAGTTGTTTACCCAGGTCCTTGAGACCAAACGCATGTGGTGATATGTCCCACCTGCTCTGAATGCTTGCAAAGGAAATGCTGTTAACCACCGAGCCATCTCTGTAGCCCAGATTTATTTTTCATACAATTTTATGTTACTTAACAATATTATGCATTGACATAATACGAGCCTCTTCAAGTAGAACTCTGAATTTCAACCTCCTGCATAATCTGAAAAAACAAGCATTTTGAGCCTTGTTGGCACTGCCTGACAGCAGCGGCTCTGAGCGACTAATTCCACACTTCATCATGTGAAGATTTCATTGTTCTTGCCCTTATTCATTTAGGGAAAAAAATGAGAAGTTTAAGAAAGTAATAAGCGTAGGTTTCAAAAACTTCAAAAATTGAGACAAAGATTGAAATAATTGGATATGTGAAAAGTGGTGAATTTTTAGCTTCAGTTGAGTACTCAGCTAATTGTGTGCTCAGTTATAAGGGAAAAGAGAAAATTTAAAGAATACATACAAAATTCTGGAAATAGACTCCCCAAACTGCACGTTAGAATTTCAAGTTTTAGATTTTATATGGGTGGATATTTAGCTGCAAGACTGAAAAAAATATCATTTCATCTTAGTGATTTGATTATTTTATTTTAGAAAGAAATCATCACTGAAAGCAGAGGCCAGCTGTAATGATTTTCTCTTCACCCATTGACTTTGCTAATCTTGTTCAGGTTTTGGTAATTTAAAAGGGATGGAGCCTTACAAGATCACACACACACACACACACACACACACACACACACACACACACACACACATACACAGTATACTTAGAAGAGATGTTTTATCCCCACACACAATGATCAGACATCCATTCTTCTGTAATACTTTACTGACTTCCTCCTTCCTTCCTCTCCACCCTTCTCACCCTCGTGCCCTTCCTCCCTCAGTTCCTCACTCCTTTCTCCTGTTTTGGTTCCTATATATGTCAAGTTGCCCATGGGGGAGCTACACTAAGTTATCTGAATTCAAGTAACAATTTTATAGTTCCATGGTCAGGATTTCTTTAGCTGTTTGTAACAAACACACCCCACTGGTTCTCAGTTACTAAGCATAGTCTTGTATGGTTCAAGACCCTAAATATAGTTTTGACTGGTTTAAGACCAATTAGCTGATAGTTCAATTGCTTTTCCTTCCCTCTCAAATACTTCCATGTAATACACTCATTTTTTGGGAGAATGAAATGAGATTCTTTAGATACCTCATGCCATCTAGGTCACCCCACATTTTCCAGAACAAAATATGTTCAACAAACATGTTTGTTTTCATGATATGAGCTTGCTCAAAATAGCATCACCTATTCCAACCTCTAGGCTTGGATTTTAATGCATCCTCTCAATTCTTCCCTCCTCCCTACTCTTTCACAAGCCTCATTTTTCATTCTTCTTTTACTTTGATTCGTTAATGAAGTCAAATTCATCTTTTTGGCATATCCTCATAATGTTCCTTTTCACATTCAGAGAGAGGGGAGAGAAGACAAGGTATGAAAGAAAAGAAGAATGAGTGAAGGAAGACAGGGGAAGCCCAAGAGAGGGAAGCATAGGAGGAGGTCAGGACAGTCTCTGGACTCCTCCTGGTATTTGTATGGACTGGAAGCTGTCCTCTGGTTCCTGATGGAGAGAGCACTCAGAGCAGAGGCCAGGAGAGAGGTCCATCCCCACCACAGCCTCTTTGCCACTAAAGCAGCTTGTTTTCAGGATTCATTTTATTTAAGTTGTCATGAAGAGTGGAAATTAGTTTTCTCTTAAGAAGGATAAGCAACATTAGTTTACCCCATTTGCCAGGACTAGCACCCTGCTTTTCTTACTCAGTAGATAATTCCTCACCCTTTATACAGTCTCAATATCTCCTTTCCATAGATCTAGAAGCCTGCAATTTCTTCTTTCTCTCTTTTGTGCTGGGAGCATATTGGCTTAGGACCTCATGGCGTTTGCTAGTCTTTTTCTGAGAGCTGTCAGCTCCCCATTAAATCCAGAGGCAAGGTGTCCTTTTTCCTGAACTCTGTCAGACCCAAGCTTCTCTTTCTCAGATGTGTAAATTGAATGAGCTACTAGAGATAGCGGCGGTGATGAGGAGTGAAGGAAAGATGCACCGTACATTCCATATTATAATAGTGCCATGGATTTGCTAGAATTAGGAATTATACTTCCTATAGGCTGATGACTTTTCCTCTTTAAGAAAAATCACCTTAAATTTGTGTAATGGGATCACAGTTATGGACGCTAAAAAAGCATCATTGTATAAGGTCAAAATCATCATGCACAGACCCTTCTAAATTATCATAAATATACAATTATGCAAACATTTGTGAATTTCCAAATAAGTGCAATATAAATGGAAAATAAACAAAGGAAAGAAAAATGAGTTTTGTTAGTGCAAGCAAAATACAGTCATTATATGTAATTATATCTCTTCCAGAGTCTCTCCTTGCCTTTGCTTGGAGGACAGGTCTGTGGAGGGAGAAATGAGTTCTAAGATGCCAGACTCATGTTAACTTGTTTGACTCTAAGAGAATATTTATTTTACTGTCAGAATGTGAGCCACTACTAAACCAAAAGAGTTTGCTCTGACAGTCCCGGGAGCTTCAAAATCTTATAAGAAACAGATTTTTTTAATCATATGAGGAAGTTCACTTTCATTCTATGACCTGTACTTGCTGTTCCAGGAAGCATTGCTTAGTAGAAGTCCTGACTGTATCAATGTACATCAGAATTGATTTCTCTATACATGCTTCTGTTTACAAAGGCAAACACTTTTAAGGGTGTCATGATTTGATCCAGGTGTCCCCCACAAACAAATGAATGTGTTCTGATAGATTGATCCTCAGCTGATGGCAATTCGGGAATTATAACCTCACTAGAGCTGTGCTGTTGGGGGTGGGCTTATGGGGGTTATAAGCCAGCTTCCCCTTGCCAGTGTTTGGCACACCTTCCTGCCGCTGTTTGCAGTGCTGTGGCAGAGGTGATGTCCAGCCCTCTGCTCATGCCATCGTTTTCCCTGCCAGGATGGAGTCTCCCCTTGAGTCCGTAAGCCAAATAAACCTATTCCTCCACAAGCCGCCTTTGCTTGGGTTCTATCTGCGCAGCAACTAGAAAGCTGTCAGCAACAAAGGGAGAGGGAAATAAGTGGTCAATTTACCTGTATTGAATCTATTTGAGGTTCTCAAGAAAATGCATTAAAAAGACAATTCCAGTAATAAGTTCACCACATGTTACTTTTCTTTTACTTGGGAAAACAATAAATCTCCATAGGATTTTGGGGAGAATGTTTTATATATTGTGATTTCAGCAATGGTCATGCTACTTGTCTCCCATGTTTTTACAGAAGAAATATTATCATCCTCATCACTCAGAGATAATTTGACAGTGGTGTAAATAAAAAAGACATGGGGGTTAGAGGAGAGAAATGTATAAGGAAGGAAGATAAGAGTTTAGAAGGATAGAATATGGAATCAGTCTTAGGGACTGCACACACATGAAGGAGAGCCAGGAACCTGAGATATCTGAAGAGAGATAGGAAGTGACCTAGAAAATGGAGCAAAGCCAGTGTGGAACTCGGTAAAGGGGCTTGTGACTCAGGACAGAAGAACCTGCTTTATAGAAGAATTGAATGAGGGGAAAAAATTACATGTCAAAATCTGACTTCAGTTACCTAAGATTGTCAGGATATTGACCTCTTGATATACTGATTACACTAACATGATATGATTTAAAAATTGGAATCACATCTGTGTATACTAAAATCTCAATTAACCCTGCAAAGTTGTTCTTGGGTTTGATTTAACCAGAATATTAGTTTTCTTTTTAATTCAAATGCCCAGTCTTATTGAAGATCTGAAATTCTTGATTATTCAATCAAAGATATACCCAGGTAGATATTGTGACCAAGTCTACTGTATTATATTTGTTTAGAGCAGTAGATGTCTGTGTGAATGGATAAAAGGTTTGTTAAAGACCCATTGTAGCCATATCAATCTGTTGATTCATTGTCAAAATGCCAGTAATATTCTTTTGAAACTCCCAAAGTTTATATGGAACCACAAATTTTTTGAATAGCTAAAAAATTCATGAGAAAAAATTAACAAAGCAGGAGACATTCTGCTGCTTATATTGAAATAAATTACAAAGCTGAAGTGATCAAAATAACATGGCATTGCCATTAAAAATTCATAGGCCTGTGGAACAAAATGAAGAATCTATATTAACTCATAAATTTATAGACAAATGATTTTTTATCCAGACATTATTAGCATGAATTAGAGAAAGACCAGTCAGTCCAAAAAAAAAAATAACATACTTTGAACACTGGGCATACATGTATAGGAGAATGAAATTAGACTTCTAAGGTCTTAAATGCTATGAAATCTGGGAAAATATAAAGAAAATTCTTCTGGATATTAGGATGTGGAAGGGGTTTATAGATAATATCGCAAAATATCTCAAAAGCTCAGGATACAAAAAAGATAATCAGGATTATATAAAACTAAAAAAGCTTTTTGCAAAAGAAAGGGAACAATTATTAAAGAAACCTACATAAGAAGAAAAAGTATTTGAACAATATGTATCTGAGGAGAGCTTGATATTCAAACCATAGAAGGAAATAAACTCTGATAGTATAAAACAAAAACAATATCACAATAACACGAAAAACTGATTTAAAATATCACCATTAGGGATTAAATAGACATTTTTCCAAAGAAGACTTACATGCTAGGGAGATGTAACTCTCAGTAACTGGACCCAATAGTTGAGAGCTAAGCCTTCACCATGTGAGACTTTTAAAAGGCACTTCAGGTCCAAGTCATCATAAACATGGATGGAACTGGAATATTTAATGGTAAGTGAATTAAGCACACTGACCAAGAGATGGGACGCAGAGAAGCTCATGGAGCAGCTAGCCTGGAGATCAACGCAGCATGAAGGACAGAGCTGGCCATACGGCATCAAAGGAGGCGAAGGCCAAGACAAACACAAAAAAAACATCCTCTGACTTCCACTGTGACATGCATGAATCTGCACCTCCACACGTGGACATGCAGGCATACACATAGGTACATATCAAATGCAAACCTAAAATATGAAAAGAAGAAATTGAATAACATAAAAGTTGTTGGCTTGAAGTGGACCAAAAACTAAGAATGGATCTCCTTCTTACAAAGCTGCAATTGGATGTTCTATTACTGTGTTATACTAGAAGCTTCTGGACCATAGATCCCTCCTCATCATTCTATACTCTGTACATTGTCTATACTGGAATGCCATCTGGATCGTTGGACAGTAGTGAAGTGAAGGTCATGTGATCAGGAGACTAATCCATACCCAAATCTGTGCCAATTCTTCCCAAACTTAACCTTTTTATACTACCAATCACAACCTGTCCAACAGGTAGTAAGTTGTTTTACTACAAACAGTGGCTTTGAGGGATAATGACATATGGGGGCCTTGGATGATGTTGGGTGGGGGGAGCTGGATGAATTTTCACCTGTGAAGGCCCATGCTATCAGCTAACACAGGACTTCTATCCATGCCACTCTGACTGCTCTCCTCCTGTGCCCTGAGCCTGCACTTGGGCATCATGTGATGACACTGGCCAGCAGGAGCTGCTCCAGTCATTTATCAGCCTCATTTGTACCTTACTTTATATGCTGTGCTATCTATGAGGCATGACGAAAATCCCCCTGTGCCCTCTTCGCTCTCTTTGGTGTATTCATATACCTTTAATTTTTGGCCTCCTTGCCCACAACTTACAGTATTCCTTTAAATATTTTTCCTTCCTGTTCTGTTTGCCATATGCACACACATATAAATCATCTAAATATTGGTTTAAATTTAAATGCCCACATACACACAATTGGCAGATTCTCTTTCCAAACCCAGTGAATGACAGGGTTAGTATATGATACTGTCAGTTTCTAGGGTTTCCCAAAGCACTGTCATTCAGGGCCAGCCCTGGGAACATATGCATACATATATCTTGTGATGCACCTGTGAACCAACAAGTTCACCTGTTTTATATTTGAAGAGATTAGCACAGTGACATCATGTGTCCAAGGTTATACCCAGGGGCAACAGCAGAGTTGGAAGGAGAGCTGGAATCTTATCACAGTCAGTCTATGTTCTGGCTGTTCTACTGACAGTTCTTTGATGGATGTGCTCCTCTGGCCAGGTTATGTTTTAATTTAATCCCACTTATTGGCCTGTTGCCAAGGAAGGAAACTGAAGACAGATCATGGTGAGAGTGCATGTCACTTTCAAAGCCCAACTTTTGATGTTTTCTTTGAACGAGGAGCGGTGCTTACTTCTCCTTGAAAGGTTATGTTGGGGGAGGACTGAACTGCTTCTGTGATCCTGAAGGTTTAATATCTGATGGTCCTTAAAACTAAAGTGCCCATCTTGATAATTGGAGACTCATTCTTTCCCAGCCAGATCTCTGAGGTTCCCATAGCAGATGCATATTAATAACTTTCTATCTAGACTCATAAAGAGGGCTCTGATCACTTTACCATTTAACCATTTTTGGAGCTTGGTAAATCCAGTGATGTCTCTTACCTGGACATTAGCTGTCTCTGGTATTTTGCTTTAAGAGATAAGTGCTTGGTATGCTACCAAGGAGGCATTTAGGCTTTCACACGTACCATTTTCTTGCCAGTCAGTACGCTCAGCTTGATGGGATTCCTCTTCAAAAATACCATTAATGCTTGATGCCAGTCAATTCCACTATCCTTACAGTTCTCATATTTCTCAAATGCTAATGTAATATAGACTAGCTGGATATTTCCTTTCAACACTCCACATTGGTGAAAGATTAATGAACACATTGCTAATTTGTCTTCAGGTATCTGTGCTGTACCCACCTGCTAGTGATGGGCATTCACTTACATGCAAGGTAATATGTGAATAAACATTATGTTTATATATGAACACACATGTCATTGGCCACTTCTCATTGGATCTCTTTTGATAACTGGATGGCAGGGCCATCTATCTTAAAAACAAACAAACAAACAAACTTATGCTTGTGTTTGCTTTTATGGATTTGCCTCCCATGGGTTGTGTTCTTAGGGAACACGGGTTAGAATTGAGGTTGGAACAGAGGTTAACCAAGGTGGTTATTAATCTCGTTTGTGAACTTGAAAGGATTTAGAAACACCATGGGGAGGGAAAAAAGCTATATGGGCACATCTTTGTAAGGAATATTCTGGATTAAGTTAATCAAGGGGTGGGGATCTACTCTGAGTAAGGGTCTGGAGTCTTGGATCAAATGGAAAGGAGAAGGCTAGCTCAGCAGCAGTAGTCATCTCCCTGATTCCTGACTGTGGACTGTGAACCCCTGCCTCATGCCCTTCCCTGCCATGACGACTGTAACTTCAAAATGCAGCTGAAAGAAACCCCTTCTTCCCTGAGTTGCTTCTCGTCAGGTCTTGTCACTGTAATGGGAAAGTGTTTAACAGAAGGGATCTCCAGCAGCAGAAACGGAGGAAGGAAAGTAGGCACGGATAGGCAGGGAGTGTGAAGGGTGATGCAATCCAACCAGTTCCATCATAAGCATTATGTGAGTTTAGAGTCTGCATGGGGCTTCTGAGTTATCCACAGCTGGGCCTAGGGAAACAAACCCTGTTAGGAGACATCCACACCTGATCCTTGACAGGTCAGCAGGCTCATAAAAGGGAAAGGAAGCAGGGTCTTGGAAGAGACAGCTTCATTCAGTCAGAGATGTCCTGAGAGAGCTGACAGGCACAGGGAGACCTCATGAGGCAGCTCACTAGCAGCTAGGAGGAGGCTCTCCTCATGTAACAACCTGATTTTCTTTTTAGTTTTTCAAGATAAGGACAAAATATTATATTGTATTTGCAATAGACATTAAGGAAGTTACCCACTCGTAATTTTAAATATGCCATTTCTTACAGAACTACTGAAACAGGAACTATGAAAAATCAAGAGGAAAGTATAATGATATATTTGTCCAAAGTGAAAACTTGTTTCAGAAATATTTTCTCTCTCTCTCTCTCTCTCTCTCTCTCTCTCTCTCTCTCTCTCTCTCTCTCTCTGTGTGTGTGTGTGTGTGTGTGTGTGAGCAAACTTAAAATCTCAAAGTGCCGATGCACTTCACTTCATGTCCATTTTCCTCCATTGACTTGGGACAAATCAGCTACCCACAGTGGAAATGGGTCCAGGAAAAGCTGAATATTGAGGAGTATCCATTTGTATACTTTTTTCCTGCTGTGTGAGTATACCAGTGGCTGATGCTGGTTATTGTCCTAGATCATTCTCTACCTTATTTTTTGAGACTGGTTCTCTCACTTGAACCCAAGGATTCTTGATTGGTTAGTCTAGCTAGCCAGCTTTCCCCAGGGATCACCCTCTTTCTTCCTTCTGAGCAATGGGCTTACAGGTGGGCAGGCATACCCACATAACATTGACATGGGTGTTAGAAATCTGAACACCAGTGCTCAAGTTTACACGCAAGTGCCTTACTCATGACTAACTGCACTCACAAGGTATGCGGCGAGTTCTTCCTTGAAGGGCATTCAGAGTGGGCATCTCCTGTTTGCATTACCATGAATTCCTTTGTACACAGGAAAACCAAGTTTAAGTGGGCACAGACAGACCTACCTACATTCTGATTCTACTCTGTGTTCAGAATGAAAGTCTTAGAACCAGCAGTAAACGTGGAGAGGAATGGACAGCTGTGACTATTGAATGTCTTCTAGCTGGTCTCTGGAAATGATCAGCTGAGCCTACCTGGCTGATCAGTTTCCATCTGTAGTTCTCCCCCTAGTAGTCAATAAATCATATTCTAAAACAGTGCTTTTCAGAGGGTCCCTCTTCTTATTTCATGAGAAAGACTTTCTGCTTATGGAAATTTAGGCAGGCTGGAAGGAAGGTGCCAGTGAGTGTGCCTGGCGTCTCCCATATTGCATTAGTAATAATTTACTATCTAGGCTCATAAGGAGGGCTCTGATCATATTACTGAAATGAAAAATGGGAATAGAAAATCAGCTGAGGGAATAGAATTCTGCTAAATTAGTTTAGACCTTCTCTTAGATTATTTGTGTTATCTTTGAAGAGGAGGAGGGACTTTCTTTATGTGTTCAGGCTCAGATTTTATTTTTCGGACAATCATTGCCTAAAGGAAAAGTTGTCAGGATGCTACAAGAAAGTCTTCTTTTGTTTCGTCTGTTTCAAGTTACTTGAGGGTAAGTTGCTGGATTTATGACCTGTCCCTCCTGAAGACTTGAGTGTAGTTTCCCCTACAAAACAGAAAGTTCTCCAACATAACTGTAAGTGATGTATTCACAGAGATGCATCACTCCTGTCGCCTCCTCACACCACATTCAAATTCTGTGCTGTCCCCATATTACCTTCTACAACAAAAGGACATAATAGCAGGCCAGCACCGGCTGAAATCTTTCTCTGGAAAGATTTGTCAAACTGGAATTATTCCTTAGGGTGCCCTGAGGCTGATATTTTTCAAGATGATAGTAAAATTCTAAAATTATCTCAATTTAAGATTCTGTATGCTTCCTTAAGGTTTCATTTAGCTGATGCATCTTTGAGGAGGATATTATAGCAGTGACTATGTACTGTTATCTTCATCTGTGTAGAATGTTGATTTCTCCCATTTCTGGTGGTGTGTTCAATCACTGATGGTGGTAACATCTCCCACAGTTCTGTGCAAAAGTGAATCTCATTCCTTTGGATTTGACAAACATTTTGTAAGAAATAACCATAATATAGTACATATTTCATTGATCATCAAAATTGTCAATATGTTTTCTACATTAGTCAAAATATCAGAAACTATGATTATCTAAGTTAATGATCACATTGGCAGCCTCTTAAAACAGCTATTTGTGTCTTTTGGTCTAACTTCACCTTTCTTTTTTATATTTTTATTATGAATAGTTTATACATTGTATGAGCAAATCTTGTGAAGGTGTCCCTGTTTCCCTCCTCTCTGTCCCTACCAACTTGGGTCCTTCCTCTGTGCATACTTGATCTGTCCATAGAATAGGGGGTTATGAACTGCACCAGAGGTAGCCAGGTTTTCTTTATTTTTCTTTTTTCTTCCCCCTTTGTGTATTGTTGCTGAGGGGAGCAATGTCTCTGGATATTCTCCCCCACCATGGCTCTTACAGTCTTTCTTCCCCCTCTTCCACTTAGTTCCCAGAGTCATGGTGGGTGAGTTTTGAGACTGATTTGTTGTTGAGGTCTTAGTTATCTCTGGATCTTTGCCCTGGGTTGTGTTGGGTATCATTGGTGTCTTTCTCCATTGACCTTTCATGGGTTATCAGACTTGCTGTGGTAATTGGTATCCTGTTTGTCTCATCACTTTCTCATAGGTTTCATTTGGGTCCTGTGTGAAGGCTAGGGGTGGTTTGTCTCCTGCCAGGATGTCAGCCATCATCCCATGACTTGTTGTTAGAATTGAGTTGTCCCTGGCTCTCTCAATGCCTTCTGAAAAATACAAGCAGAACTCCATTGGAGAGTGAGATCAATATAGGTTAAATGAGATGACAGAGACCCTAATGGGTATAGCCTCTCTGTAGATCTCTGGTACTGGGAATTTCCCCTAGGAGCCCAGGTTCTTGGTACCCATATGGTTTTGCCACCTTAATCTTTCTCAGAGCACCTCTGTTCTTGCTAGCACAGCACAGTGATAGAGACCCATCATCATTTCGCTTGCAGAAGCCCTGGGATTGGCCATTTTCCCTATGAGATCAGCTTCTGTTTGGTGAAGTGTGGAAAAATGTTGTCCTGAGAGCAGGACCTGGGGACCAAGTGCTCTCCTCGCTGTCAAGGGGCCCTGTTTTCAGGCCTTCATATCCATAGACAGGGCTGAGAATTATAAGGATGAATGTGTACAAGTATATGTAAATTTATATTTATATCTATATACACACATGTAAACATGATCACATCAATACCTTCTATTTCAACTCAACACCACAAGATTTTTGAGTTGTTTCTCTTTTCATATATATACCCCTTTCTCCAAAACCAAAAAAAAAAATGAGAATGCTTATTTCCAAAAACCCAAAATCATTTCTGCTCCTTGGTTTCTTAGCCAACCTTATGTCAATGTTGGATCCCACTATGCTAATTGGCTCTGCTATCTGAGCTAGACCAACTCCACCTGTATGCATGCCCTGGTCTTCCTTGTCTGGCCACCCCATGCCAAGCTCCAATATGGTTTATTTTGGTTCTCAGTTTGACAGGCTATAGATAGCATCATCTTTGAGGGATTATATAGACTTGGTTAACCTATGTGCAGGTCTCTGGGGGTTATCTTCATCTTTATTAGGTTAATTAAGGTGAGTTTTCCTTAGACTCACCTTAACTGTGGGCAGCACAATTCCAGGGGCTGGGGTTCTGAACTGTCTAAACAGGAGAGAGATGGCATTCAAATTTGTCACTCTATTCTGCTTCCTTACAGTGGACTAATTGTGACCAGCTCCTACAACCGTGCCTTGCCATGATCACAGTAACCTGGAAGCATAGACTGAAATCATATGTTTTGTGTCCACAGAAGTTGACAAATAGGCCCACACTAGAATATTCTTCCTATGGAAACTCTCATCACTTTTCTTGGCCTTTGGCATGCTCTCTGGTTACCAGGACTATTTACTTATAGCCTTGTCCACTCCTGCATAAATGTCTATCTTCCCTAGCCCGTGAGATGGCCTTTGTATTATAAAGAAAAGACAAGCTAGTTGTAGTGGCACAGGCCTTGAATCCAGCACCTAGGAGGGCGAGGTTTTGAATTTGAGGCCAGTCTGAGACTACATAGAAACCTAGAAAACATTAAGTCCTTAAACTTAATGTTTAATAAATTTTGTCTCACCACAAATTAACTTGAGCTACCTATACATATGTGAAAACCCAAATAAGTTTAATTCCTATTCATTGACTTAAATGATGAGAAAATAAGAAAAGTGATAGAAACAGAACTTAGGAGTCACCTTGCATGAGAACTTACTTTGTACAAACTTCTCTGCACATAACTCCTCTCCACCTTACAGTTCAGGTATCTATAAACATAATATGCATTTTGGAGTTAATGATGAGAAAATACAAGCTCTGGAACGTCACACCTCTGATCATTGAATTTTATTTTTCAAGTAAAAACTATCATACATCCTGCCTCCAAATACGTACCAAAGCACCTAAAACTGAAGCAATCAGCAATAGTCTTTATTTTGATCACTGTCCCTTCATGTTACCGTCTCTTGCCTGTCTGTTTCCCTCCCTCGTTATCTAAACCTCTTCTTTCTGATTCGCCCCTCTTCTATTTTGATGTCTTTTTAAAAATTATTTTCCCTGCTCCATCACCCATGTTGAAATGCTGATATGCAGGTCAGGTGTAGCAATGGACACTTAATTTTCAGAAGATACTATTTTAAGACACTCTTTTTAACTAAACTTGGCGAGTAGCTGTTTGACAATGACTTTGAAAGCCAGTGCAATTTAAATATCTTTGTAAAATAATGGTTTTGGTATTTAGTTAAGTTTTTAAAAAGAAAGTTATTGCAGAATAGCAAACTGACAGTCATTAAATATCAGCTCAATTTTAAATATCATGCTTTTCTCTTCAGTGAGGATAGGTAGGGGCAGTTTTTCATTTCTGCTAACCCTGGAATCGATTTGGATCAAACTCATCAAAGGTCTGGAAACAAAAGGGTTGGACATGGCTATAAGTAATGCAACCAAAATGATTAACTGCAACTTGGCTTCCTAAGAACCCACTTCCTATTTCACTCATTTTCAATTAAATGCCACTGAGCAGCTCCGTGCAGCTCTAAAAGCTGGCCCTTACGTCAGGAGGCTCCTCTGCTCCAGCTTGCTGTCAGGCAGGATGAGAGACAGTAGAACAGCCCTCTCTCACTCCCAGCCAAACTTTTATGTCTCTTGTGGGATGCTATCGCCTCCAGAGCCAGACACAAACTTCTTGCCACCAAGATCCTCCTGTGCCCAAGGCTCACCTTGGAAACACTTGTAACTCAGAATAAATTTAAAAATTTTTTCCACTCATCTCTTTTTTAGTCAATGAATGGCTGCTTAAGGACCAGTAGATTGCTGACAATAATGACATGTACCATAAGAGGCTGACAAGGGGCAGAGGGCCTCTCTGCTGCATATGTCATCACTTAAGCTGACAGACACACACAGAGGTGGCAATTATACAGAAGGGAATTGTTTGGGATCTGAATTTGGCTTAGTATTTTTATGACCAGGTTCCATTATTGCAAGTTTTGAGGTAGAAACACAAATGAGGGCTCAACTATAATATGTTGTGTTTTTATTTTTAATTATGGGAACAACAAGCAAACTATTCAAAACACGAATAAATATTTTTCTTTATTCACTGGCAAAGAGTATTTTATAAGGATGGAATAAACACATTCGTGCTCAGTTTTGGTTGTCATATAACAGAAGACCTATGTAGTCCCAAAGACGGATTTATTCTTCATGTGCTGATGATCTTTTCATAAATTGATTAGTGTTTAAGTGAACATAAAATAAATCTATTCATAATTCACTATTATGTATATTTCATAAGATTCATTTCATTTTGTTATTGTAGCACACTTGTGAGCACTCATAATTACTATCTTCCCATTCTTTGCTTTTTAGTTACAGCGATGATCTCAATAAATAAGTATAATTGTATTGCTGAAGAAGTATTTTTATTAAAATATAAATTAATGTTTTAACTGCATTTTCATCTTAAAATACTAAGAATTGCCTCCAAGTTATCCATTATAACTAACACATATCTATAAGTTCCACGAATTGTAATCAAGAAATGCCAAAAAGTTAGATTAACATTTGAATTAAATATATTTTAAATTTAATTAAAGCTAATTCAATTTTTTTAAACTTTAGCATACAAATGTCCTTCTAGTTGCCCAGTTAAACAATTTTAACTTATCACATGCCCCCCATAGCCAGTAAAATGTAATTATTATGAATAAACAAACAAACGCAAGAGTAAAATTATTATACATTATTATAATGGCATGATAATATATTAACATCGCGAAAAGCTCCTATTCACTGTTGGTAATTGTTGCAAATGCCATGCTAAATTATGAATACTTGCAGAGGAGTACAAATTGGATCAGTAATTGAGACAAGGAGAGGGCCAGCAGGCTGTCCTGGGGGATGACACTTGCTATGCAAGACTCCATTGCTAGCATGCCAAGGGGAGCGAGGTTCTGACATGTTAATTTGTCTTGTCTTTTCCCAGGCCACATTCTGTCCTCAGGTACTCCTCTTCTCAAACAACGCCACAACGTACAGCCTTCCAGGTGGTCACTACCTGTACGCCATTGCTCCACGGGTAAGAATGACAGAACAGTTAGTCACCAGAGTGGATATTCAAGTCATCCGTTGCCCTCTGCCAGTATTGTCCCCTGGATTCTGAGGACGGAGATATCCACGTGTCCTTTAGTGCGTGGAGTGTGGATATTTGGATCATCCACTGTGCATCAGTGAAGCTCAAAGCCAAAAGCACAGCACTTTCTTATCTATGGCCAAGCAACTCTGATAATATGTGTACTGAAAAAAAACCAATTAAATTAGGATAAGACATTATAGATAGTATGGAAAGTGAACCGGCCTTAGAGGATGCATGGGATTTAGGCAGAAAAACAAACAAATAAACAGGGAAAGAACATTCTGAGTCAAAGTGGCATCAATTCAAAGAACATTGTGCCTGCTTGAATAGACATGAGAAACTGTCATAGAAATGGGATAAAGCCTTGAGAATAAACCCTGCATGATGTAAAATGAATTTTAGTTTATATAGTTTGTAGTTCATATACTGGCTCTGACATAGGAATAGTGATATTAGGGGCAGTAATAACTGAAGGTATCAGATATTGAAAAAATAAACATTATCAAGAAAAGGCAAAAATCTACAATAAATTCAGAAGGGACTGTAAGAAGTAGGGTAGGGCACTGGCTGACCACGAGACTAACCAGAATATGGTTCCTTTTAAGAATGCCATAGGAAGAAGGTAGACAGACTTAGGTCTCTTTTTATTTCCTTCCTAGTTTGAATATCATCGTTTAAAGCATGGCAGTTCCATTAATTGAAGCAGACTGCTTAAGTTTATAATATAAAAGTTGCCTGCATGCATCTTTTATAAAATTTAAGGGGTGATTAAAGTGAGGGACAGATGAGGGCGAGGCTCCTCTTCTGCTTTCTCAGTCAACTTCACTTCGGGTTCCGGCTTCCCTAAATCTTTTCTTTCTTTCTTTTTTTTTTGGCTCCAATATCCTTCATGCTATCTGGCCTTCCAGACAAAGTTGAAAGTTACAGAAAGCAATTTTGAAGATGATAATTTAATAAGGTTGACAATCAATAATATTATAAGCCATTTTTCTTGGCTAGGAGGCAGAGGCAGAAAATGCTTTCATATTAAGGTTTAATGATCAAACTTAGCTCCGTTCCTTACTTTTCTAATTTCTAACAATCAGGTTAAATTCTCAACAAAAGCCCAAATGAGACTACATCACGCATTTCAGGCTCTCTGATGGATTAGACGGCATCAGATATTACAGGACTATTAGAATATTTCATAGTGGTGTGTTCTTAGCAACTCTCTTACCTGACAATCATGCTTCCTTTGCAAAAGTCTAAGAATTTTGTCCATCCTGAACGATGGTAGAGTATTTATTTGGCTAGGGAGCTGTGTTTCAAAGCTAGTGAGCAACTTTTTTAGATGTCCACCTCACGTGAATTTCATGTTTTATTTGCCATGCTACAAATGGGCTAAATGGTATTCAGAAACTTATTTATATCAAACTTGAAATTTCATGCCTATATTCTTGATAATTGAGCTCCAAAATATGTACTTCATTATATTGAAGAAAAAAGTTTTTCAGAATTGCTATTTGAAACAACGGGAGACTTTAAGGGTATGGAAATAATTCATGTGAATATGGATGCTTACTTTTTTGAAAATAAAGCATATAGATCAGTTTTATATGAGACTAAAAGGAGAAATATATATGCATATGCAAAAGAATATCATTTATTAGAATCAATGTATACTTTAAATGTATAGATGAACACATGTGTATATATGAACCAATAATGCATATATAATTAATGTATAATTGGGGAGGTCGTAGAACAATTAAACAATGCTTTTTTCATGTTGTGAATATCAGGGATATATTATCTCCTTTAGAGAAGCTCAAATCTATAAATATTTCTTCATTGTCTCTATGTGAGGCACTCACCACATTGTCTGGAATTGATGAAGTCATCTCAACTGTATCCAAGCTCTTGGTGTGGTGTATATAGCACAAAGGGTGCTATTCATGAATACTGTGTGGCAGTCCTGTGGTGTAGACTGAGGATATGGGTTTTAGAATTAATAAATAGTTGATTTTTGAGGGGGTGGGTTTTAATGAGTAAACAAATTTAAATTCCTTGCTTTTTCTAAGAGAAACAAAATTCACTGTCTGTGTTAATGATCACTGATGACAGTGTGATGTGACCGACCCAGTGGAAGGCTCCCAGTAGTTTAAGAAAGAACACAACTTAGGATTCCATGGAAGCCAAAGCTAGAGATGGGCAAGAATAATGAAGCTCCCTGAGGGACCCAGGTATGGTGTAATAAGCTACAAGAGTTCCCATTCTGATTGAGGTGGACGTTGGACTTAGAAAACAAAGGGCAATTTACTGATAATGGGCAAAAAGTGAAGACATGAAACAGGCTGATTAATATTGCAGGTTATTGCTACCAGATGCAGACATTAACAAAGCCTGTGTAACAGGGTCCCCTCCTGGTGTCTGCCTGGACCATAGATCACCTCCTGCCCCTTTCTGGGGCTGCTGACAAGGGGTACAGGAGGCAGCACCCACTACTGTGCTTGTTCAGTGAGTTTTCTTGACTGCAGATCATTGAGGTAAGTGTTGATTCCTGGTCTAGCGTGAGTCACTAGGTTCACTTTCTTAAAAAATTGGAGATTGGTTTTGAATGACACAAGGAGAGAAACCATCTTAGGGTGGCATCTTGACAGTGGTCTGCAGAGTCCTGGCTTAAGCCACTGTATATATCATGGATCATAATGTAACAATGAGTCTTTTCCTTGTTGTAGAGGTATTACAGCCTGCAAGATGCAATGGGAACCAATACTTCACTGAGTGAATGTCAGTGGCAGGTGCTTAGTGCGATTCTAGTCTATGCTCTCCTTACTGGAGTGGCTATCGAACTGTCTGCAATTACTTTGCCATGTTGGGCTTTTGCTAGGATCTCTTAATGCCACCAAGAAAAACAAATTATAAGAAAATAAAAGTAAGATATTGCAGAGAGTTTTAATGCTTGCATTGACTTCAATGTTCAATTGAAGACGAGACTCAACAGCAAGGAGGAAAAAATTATCCTTGAATATATAAAAAAGTGTGAGGTCATGTTTGTAGTCTGCTTGGGAATGCTGCAGCAGTTAGAAATTTCAGTGAAAAATGACCATTTCTTTATTTCATCTAAGCACAAATAACTGAGAATCTTGCCTTAGGATTTTGGGTGCAGAAAACACACACATAAGCTAGTAAGCTCCTGCTCTCTATTCTTTTGCCACTGACTTTGAAAGCTGAGCTGGCATCACCCAGAGAAGCAGTCACTTGGACAAAGACTGTGGCAAAATACTAAAGCAAAAGGAAAATAAAGTCTAGCAAAAATTCTAAAGCATCCTTAGAGTGTGTAGACAGCAGAAAAGTAACACCAAATGTCAGAACTTTGAGTATATGGTTCTGGAAACCTTTCCCCAATGTTATGACCTGACTTTACATAAAACAAGTTAATTTTTACCTTTGCAAATCAGTGAAAGGGCAGTCTTCAGTACATACGGACTACATAAACTCACTTACTCTTATGCTTTCCTGTCTTTTTGCTGACATTATTCAACAAAGGTTTTTGGCTTCTATGACCATTAAAATAGTTAAGATTTTTTTTCTGTGAGAGATATGACTCTCAGAAATTCTCAATTTTCTTTTTGCAGCATGATGTTAAATCCTGGTCTCATATGTGAACAATATATATCCTTTTTAGGTGGAAACCCCTGAACTAGTGACATTCTTGTTGCTGTGACAAAAGCCCTAACCAGAAGCAATATAAGGAGGAGAAGGGTTTATTTTCAGCTTCTAGTTTCGAGAGGAGAATGTTCATGACAGGGAAGGTGGTCAAGCTGGTCACGTTGGTGGGTAGGAAGCAGAAGGTGAGCAGAACTATGAAACCTCCAGGTCTGTCCTTAGTGATGCACTTTCTTCAGCAAGGCTGCACCTTCTAAGGTTCCACTCCTTTCCCAACAGAGTCTAGGAGGGTTCTACAATTATGTCCATAGAGGTATTCAGTGCCAGTCAGGTAGTGATGTGTGGCTTGGAGCACCTGTTCTCTCTGCTGTCCATTTACTAGTATCTGTCATTCACAGACCTCCTCACCAGACCACGTGACATCAGCACTGCAGATGCCTATGCTCCTGGCATGACAAACAGGTGACCCGTTAGGCATAGAGATGACACAGTTCAAATGTCCAGTTCTAATGAACTGTTATGTTGAATAATTCATTTTAAGAAACACAAAATATGCTAATTGAGAATACTGATCATTGTAATAATATATAAGGTAGCTTTAATCAAATATGGCACTTCGATTTTTTTATTTCAGCTTCTTTGCCACAACAGCATTTCAAATCGTCTTATTCTCACATAGTTTCCATGCCCCCTTATCTTGCTGTCTAGTGTGAGATATTGCAATTTTTGTATCTGTGTATGGAGCTGCTGCTGAAAAATGTTATCTTAAGCACCAGCTTTAGGATATTTGGACTTTGATTCATCCTGAGCGTGCATGTGTGTGATCTGTGTGGCTTTTTACAATAGCTCTTTGAGGGACTTACTTAAGTTGACAACTACTACAGAATCAGCTAGTGGCACCAAAATTGTTTGCTCCACTTCCCTGGGCTCCGAATAAGCTCTATGAAGAAGCTTTCTAGTTAAGATCACATTTTCCAAACCCTTTCCAGCCACGGGTGGGCACTGTGTGCCTAGTTCTTCTTGCCAGTGGAAAGTTAGCAATCCAAAGTGTGTCCCTTTGACGTGGGGCTCTTTACTACATTCCTTTCTCCCATTCCTTGGTTGCTAGACAAAGTGTTTATGTCAATTTAGGGCCATGTAAGAAACAGAGCAGGATTGGCTGGTTAATCTTGATTGTCAATTTATTGGTTTGGATTCAACTAAGAGACAGGTCTCTGGGAGGGCTTTTCCAGCAAGGATGAACTGAGGGGTGAAGACCCTGCTCCAGAGTGGGCAGCCCCTCCAGCAGCCACTCAGGTTTATAGGGTCTGAGGGCAGAGAGGTGATACTTTTCCCAGCCCTTCTCCCAAACCTACCCTGTTGTTGACGGTGTTGGTTCCCTGCTTTGCTGCCTGGGAACCAGGTGGAATGAGACCCAGCAGAGCGCCAGGAGTTCTCTAGGCCTTCAATGTCAGATTGGGAGTGTGAGGCTTCCACACTCACGGACTCTGGAGTGGTGACTGGGTTCTCAGCCTCCCCAACCTGCAGTCAGTCACTGTTAGCTGCTATAACAAGTCCCCTTTGTAATACACCTTCCTTCTATTGGCTCTGTTCTACAGCAGGGTACAGAGTCCAACCCAACGCTGCTGTAATCATGGAAGCAGACCAACATCACAGAAACAAAATGACCAGGTTGTGCTCTCAGGGGACTACACCCAGCTCCCCACTCTAGAGGTCCATGGTGCCACCAACCACATAGAATCTGGACACTTGACTCTCTGTTATGAGAACGTCTCTAAAGCTTGCAGGGGTATCCATTTGTTATCAATCTTACCAGATCTAAATTTTTCTTGTGTTATAAACAACCAATATTTAGGGATTTGCAAGCTTATTTGTATATTATTTCTATGGTTCTAATGCTTATTGTAATACATGAATTTGAGATATCCCCATAGAAATGATTACTGAATGCGACTTACATTATTTCCAGCTTTGAAAATAAAAGCAAGTCTACCAGATGGCCATTATAAACATTCAAAACTAGAAGGCTTTTTCAGACTAATATATTTTCTCCAAATAGAATTTTTACTGTTCAAAAGAAAGTAAATGACTGTGTCCTCTGTAATGTAATAGATTTTTGTTAAAGCTCAAATATAAGGTGACTCCTTTTCTTGGGGATAATTTTAAGGAAAAAAATCACTTTATATTTCAGTATATGTGGCTGATTACTTTGCTAGCTTTTATGGTGCCAGGAGTTGGGAACTAAAAAAAAAATACAATGTCAGGGAGAATTGTATCAAAGTCTAGGTGAAATTAAATCATTTCCCTTTCTCAATAAAAACGAATGTTTTATAGTGGAAAGAACATTAACTTTGAATTGGTATAGACATTTGATAACATTGGGTCTAACTTCAGACAACTCGTTTAGCCTCTACTAGTCCAATTATTTATCAAGAAATAGGGAATTAACCTCAAGGAAATGTTTCACATATTAAGGAAGGTGTGCATAGAGGACTTAGATAGCCTTTTTCTAAAAAAAATAGAGCTAGCCTCCTACTCTCCACCTGAACTGGGTGACCATATCCTGCCAAAATTAATAAAGCAGACAAAATTAATTTTAAAAAATTGTCATCAAAAGACAACATTAATAACATCATAAGATAAACTTCCAGATGAGAAAAAATATTTTCAAAACGAGCAGTTGAGCCATAAATTTAGAGAACATATATATTCAAAATGGCTTATATCCAGGATACAAAAATATCCCCTATAGTGAATGATCTGAGAATGACAAAAAACAACTAAAAATAATCAAATTAGAAAGACTTCTGCCCCATTGTTGAGTCTGTCATGTATATTAAACACTTATGCATGGTTGGTGGAAATGTAATATATATATATATATATATATATATATATATATATATATATATATATATATATATATATATATATATATATTGGTTTTTCGAGGTAGGGTCTCACTCTAGCCCAGGCTGAACCGGAATTCACTCTGTAGTCTCAGGGTGCCCTTGAACTCATGGTGATCCTCCTACCTCTGCCTCCCAATACCCTGCCAAAATAATTTTAATCTAAAAAGTTTATCTGGGTGTGGTGGTGCATGCCTTTAGACCCCAGCACTCAGGAAGAAGAGGTAAGAAGATCATCATGAGTTCAACGTCAGCCTGGGACTACAGAGTGACTCTCAGGTTCTGGGTCCGTGGGTTACTTAGGGGGTTGCAGCGCACATCAACTCCCTGTTCACCCACGGGAGCTGGGTGAGCAGAGGCTTGGAATAGCCATGAGCCG
>PVHP010000688.1:36066-73726 GCA_004024765.1 Zapus hudsonius
AGATCTGTGAGAGAATGGTGATGTTAGCAGAGGAAATGAAACCTTTAGGTTTGTTATTTGCAGTTGGAATAAGTTAGGCTTTGATCTGCTTATCTTATCTTGGGGACAGCTGTGGCCTGCCTAGGGGCTTTGGAGTTTTCAGGATTGCTAAGATTTACAGGGGCCCCCGGACTTTGCCTCAACTTCCTTCAGAAGGAGAAAGTCCCAGAAGCCTGCCAGACTCAGCAAAACCCTACTTCCTCCATGCCTCATTAGCAGGGTACCACATCAGGTTAGCCTGGGATGGAGTGATACCCTTCCATGATGAAAAAAAAAAAAAAAAAAAAAAAAAAAAAACCAGTTTAGCAATTTAAAGGGAAAGAAACCAAATTGACATATGTTTCAACATAAAGCTATCAAACATGATGCTGAAGAAAAGAAAACAGAAACAAAAGTTCAGAATGCGTGGTTTATTGACATGGTTCAGAATGGGTGCTTTCATTGATGTGAAGTTTTAGAATAGGCAAAAACAATCCATAGAAAAAAGAAATCAAATAGCAGTTTCTTTAGGTAGAAGGGGTCAAGTAGAAATTGATCAAGGAAACATTTTTGAGTAATGGAAATATTCCATTTCCTGAGTGGTGCCTTGGTTTTATAAGTACACATAGTCATCAACACTCATCAAATTCTGATTTATTCTTAACACCTGTGATTTTCAGCAATAGAAAGCATATTGAAAACAAGAAAATGAATTAGATTGACTGCCCACCATACCCATGAATTTAGCATACTGCAGAGGTACTTAAAATCATTTTCCAGTTTGATTCATTGTAGTTTCTCGATTTGCCCTTTTCTCCCCAAATGCTTTCATTGATCATTATTTCACTATATTGATACTTTCATTTATGATTAAATTAACTGCTTCCTAAGAAAGTCTAAGAACTATATCTCTTTTATGAAACCACATTGATTCCATCACTTAATAATGTCATCACTTTATAATACATATCAAACACACATTCAATATTTTTGCTATTTTTATAAAAATAATTTTTATTTGTGAAATCATCTTCCAAATTGTATAAAAATATTCAATATACACTTTATAGTTTTTTTCTAAATCATTGCCCAATATTGAATCATATAAAGTTTACAGATCTAATATAAAGAAAAGAAAAGAGGTTGAAATGAGTGCAATAGTTAAGAATTATAACCCCTGAATAAAAGTGTCACAGAGAGGAAAAAGATGACTGGGGAAAAAAATCCCCCCCCCTTTTAACTACATTGAATACTAATAGTTATGACACTGCTCAATAGACTACCTGAAGAAATTTCTCACCCAAATTTCCCATTTATTTCATAGTGATAACAAACACATTACAATCTAAGAACTAGATACCTCCGTTCAGGATTCTACCTCTTGGACTTTTTAACTCTGTTGCAATACATTTGGTACATTCGTTGTAATAAGTCATCATATTTGCCCTCATCACTATGGGATCCTCGAAAGCATTTGTGAAGGTGCCTATGAGTGACTGTGTCTCTGATCAATGAGTTACCAGCATGGAAGAGCTGCCCCTCCCCTGCGTTGGTGTGTGTCATCCAATGTGCCCAGGATGCAGAGGACAGGTGAGTCTGGTCTCTGCTTGACCTGGATGTCCACCCTCTCTCGCTCTGAGACACTCAAGTTCCCGGGTCTTGGGTCTTTGTACTCTTTATAGACCTCAGGAGCTCCCTTTACTCTGTCCTGTGATGGACTTCAGATGGAAAGTTATGCTGTCTGCTCCCTCGCTGGGTTTTCACATCAGAGAATCCCAGCACTGGTTTTCTGCCTCTCCACTGGCCTTGGAGGTAGAGTAATGCAGGACTTGTCAATCTTCACATTGCACAACATTCTCTTCATTGCCTTCTCTTAACTATTTAGCTATATCTCCTCGTGGTCCACTTCCTCAGTACCTTCCTTTCTGTACACCATGCATCCTGCATATAAAGGACAAACCCAGAAGAATGGATCTAAGGAAACCCTGACCATCTTGTACCTGAATCTTGCTAGGCTAGAATGCTTCACAGAGAGCTATATACATATATCAACCACCATTGAAATATGTAATAGAGAAAATGTAACTTACTTCCTATCAACTCTATCTGGCTTTCATGATTTTTTTTCACCCAGTGGAAATTAGAGGAAATAATTTTAAGTCCAAGTAAAACTTATTTAGTAGTTATCCTTGGGAAGTAGATTTTACAGAGTGAGTGATTATTAGTCAGAGAGTCTTTCTGAACCAGCAGAAAAGATGTTGCCCTTACAGCCAGGAAAGGCACAAAGGGGAAGCCTGCTGAAGACCTCTCTCATTTTTAGATGGTTCTCACTGGCTCTAGGAAACTTCTAGTATTCTTATTTATTTATTTTTTGTCATGCTGTGGGCTGCCTCACATTAATGCTTCTCACACCTTGTTAATTTTCATGATCCATCACTGAAGAGCCATTTTAGAGCTTTCTCTTTTTAATCCAGATTCTTTTCCAAACCTTCTCTTTCAGTCCAGAGTCCATCGCTCTTTACCTACTCATAAGCTTGGGAATTTCTCTTCTTACTTCTCTTTATCTTATGATGTTTTTAAAATTGGACCATTCAAATCAGCATATGATCATGAAGTTAACATCCTCTCTTAAAAGTCCTTTTCAGGGCTGGAGAGATGGCTCAGCAGTTAAGGCACTTACCTCTAGTGCCTAAGGCCCCATGTTCAATTCCCCATGACCCACATAAGCCAGACCCACAAGGTGGTGGACCTGGCTCTCTCTCTCTCTCTCTCTCTCTCTCTCTCTCTCTCTCTCTCCCTCTCCCTCTCTCTCTGTTTGAAAATGAATAAATAAAATATTTAAAAAGTCCTTCTCTTAACATGCTTCCCCCCTCAATGACCCATCTTGCTACAATATTCAGCACAAATATTTCCAATGAGTTCTTTACTTAGCACATCCAATTTCTTTCTCCCCCATCATTACTAAAATTAGACACTGTCACTAACCTTCATGAAAATTCTTTTTTCTTTTCTCAAGAAACCTTTTACCAATGTGTGCAAGGACTTTCTTTTTGCTCAACTCAATCAGCAACGATCCTTTCCTACTTAACTAGATTTACCAACAATATTTGTTATGTGACATTGAGAATCAGTGCTCTTCCTTCATATGATTGACTTTTGTGTGTTTGTTATTTATCTTTCACACTTGTTTCTAAGGAACATGTCATGATTTTCTCCCCACTCATTGGTTACTCCTTCACAGACTTTATTTTGTTAGATCTTCTCTTTCTATCTGATCTGCTACTACAGAGGGCACCTGGGCTCAGTCATGAACCCTCCTCTCTTCACCACACTCATCCTTTCTTGACCTCATTGAACTTCTCTTAAGTGCTATCTGTAGGATAGTAACTCACTGAGCTGGGTTTTAAACCTGGACCTCTATAATTAACTCAATACTTAGATAGCCAACATTGAATTTTTTAAGCTTAATGTCTCCATTAGAGGGAATTCAAAACCATTTTCATCCATAGATACCTCCCTTCTCATGTGCTAGAAAATTCTATCTTCCCCATTGATCAGCCAAAGTCTTGTCTTTAGCCCATTACTCTTCCTTTCCTGTATATCTGCCAGGAAGTTCTACTGACTTTCTCTGAATTTTCAGGAGAGTGTTAATCATGTCCTAGAATTCCCACTGCTACCACCCTGACAGGAGCCACCATCACCATATCCTGGATTATTATGACAGTACTTCTGTCTTCCTCTTTTTATATATTACAGCCTAATTTCACTTCAACAGCCAGAGTGATCCTTTATCATAATGACTGGGTTACTTTTCAGCTCACTGCCTTGTAAAGACTCCCCTTTTCATAGTGAAAGCTGAAATTTATACAGTGGACAGTAAGCCTCTACTTGTTTGGCCTCTATTTGTCTGACCTGTGTCATCTCCATGTCCCAAATTCAGGCTGCTCAACACACAAGGTCTCCTTGGACACACCTTGACACATTCTTGCTAATGACCTCCTGGCTTCAGCTGCTTTTTCTGCAGAAACATGTCTAAATATCTTTTCTTCCAACTGCATACACTAATAGTTCCCTTTCTTCAATGTGTATGTGTACAGGTTATGTTTGCAAACTGTACTCACGTATGTGGACCCATGGATGTGTGTGGGTATAGGTACACATGTGTGTGAGTGCATGTGGTGGCCAGAGATCAACATGGGCTGTCTTCTTTGGTTGCTATTCATCTTATTTTTATAATATATTAATTTATTGTTTTGTGGGGAGAGAGAGAGAGAGAGGAGAGAGAGCAGGTCTTCTTTCCACTACAAATTAACTCCAGTTGCATGGGCCACTTTGGACATCTAACTTTACATGGGTACTGTTGAATTGAACCTAGTCCAACAGGCTTTGCAAGTAAGCATTGTTAGCTTCTTAGCCATCTCCTAAGTCACATCTCACATTTTGAGCAAGTACCTTCTACTGAACCCAAAGATCATTGATTTGGCTAAGCGAGGTGATCAGCAAGCCCTGGAAGCTCTCTTTACAGTGACTCCCTGGTGTTGTGATAAGTCCTTTGCCAGTGTGCCTGACTTTTATGTGGGGCTTGGGGGGTGAAAACTCCGACCATAATGCTCATGTGGTGAGCATTTTATTCACTATGACATCTCCTCAGCTCCAGGCTTCACTTTAAAATTAAATTTTAGCTCACCTCTGAGACACATCCTGAGGACCCTACTTAAAATGGCAGCCAGCTTTCCTTTCCATCTCCTGAGCCCTTACACTCTTCACATCCCCTCCTGCTATTTTCATGTTTAAAGTGTACTTTATCCCCTCCCCAGTCCTATGGCAGAGACCCTCAGTTTCACTTTATACCTAGTACCATTCTAGTGTCTGCAGCCTGTGTTATCATTAGCAAAGGGACATGTCATCAATTTGACCAATCAGAACTTAGTAGGACTATGCTGGGTCATTTTTTAAAACATTTTTTATTGTTTATAATAAGATACATTGTATAAGCAAGGCTTGTGATGGTACCCCATTTCCCTCTGTCCTTTTCCCAACCTGAAAAGGTCTCTCCTCAGTGGGAATGCTGGACCAGACCGTGGGATGGGGGCTTTGGATCATACAAGCCGTAGCCCATTTTCTCGTTTACTTTGTGTGTGGTTGCTGAAGGAGGCCATGTCTCTGGATATTCTCCCCCACCATGGCTCTTACAATCTTTCCGCCCCCTCTTCCACAAAGTTCCTCTGAGTCATGGTGGATGAGTTTTAAGTCTTCTTTACTGATGAGATCTTAAGAGTCTCTGGATTTCTGCGTTGGACTGTGTTGGATATCCTTGGTGCCTGTCTCCATTACTCTTTCTCAGGTCATGTGACTTGCTGTGGGGATAGCTCTGCTTATCTCACCACTTCCTCAAAGGTTTTGTTTGGGCCCTAGATGATGAGTTAGGGGTGATTCATCTCCTAACTCGGTGTCAACCATCATCCCGTGGCTTGTTTGTGGAATTGGGTTGTCCATGGTTCTTGCTGCCTTCTGAAAAATACAAACAGAATCTCCAATGGAGAGTGAGATCAGTATAGGTTAAATCACACAAACATTGTTAATTTGGTGAGATTCTAATGGGTGTAGCCTCTCTGTAGATCCCTGGTTAGTGGGACTTTCTCCTTGGAGTCTGGGTTCTTGGTCTTCATAAGAGTTTGCCTTGGATCCCAGTTCCAGTTTAGGGTTCCTTACAACTGAGCATATCTCTTAGCCAATCAAGGGGCTGTTGATTACCCACCTAGGTTTAGCGCCACTATTGCACAGATGAACACTTCTTGGCTTGCTGGTCTCTGCCATATAGCAGTGTCCTCAGCATTCTGGTAACATTGGACAGTGTTGTGCATAAATGACCTCTGCTTTCTCTGAATATCATTGGCCAATTTCCCTTGGCAACTCATATAACACCTTCCAGCACTAGATCGGCTACCATTTGGGAGCTGGTATCCTTTCTGGATCTGGCAGGGTCTCTCAGTGTTGTGTGAAAAAAACCTGTGGTATCTTCAGCAATAGGGTCTTGTCTTTTGTCTGGGGAGGGTATTCAAGAGCTCTGACATAAGCCTGTCTTGTTTGGGGGACATTTCTTAATGAAGGCAGTCTTCCCTTCTTTGCTCAATTTTTTATTTTCTTTTGTTTCCTGGCATGGTAATGGTAGATGTCATTTTTCCACATGATTTAGCTTCAAGATGAATATAGCCACACAGCAAGTAGCAGACTGTGATAGGAGGGAAAATAAAGCCCTTTGGTTAAGCCAGTGAGAGCGGAGATTTTCATTTTGGAAGGACTAGTGTGGAACATTTCTCTAACCTTGTTATATTTCAGTTTTTGTCTCTTCTAAGTAGAAGTTCCATTGTGAAGAGCACTTTGTCTCTTTTGTTCATTGTGTTATCCTGAGTTCCTAGATCAGCATTTAGCGTACAGAAAACAGTACATTTTTATAGCATAAGTGAATGAACTGAAAAAAGGTGACTTCTGTGCTTTTCTTGCTATAACAATCTCTAAGTGTCTTTCAGCATCCTAACTCATGTGGTTTAATTTCATGTAGTCATTTGATCAAGTGAGGTCTGGAGGGGGTGAGAGTGTCTAAAATGGGATGTGAGGGTAAAGGAATGCACAGGTAACTTTAGCACCCTCCCACTTCCAGCAGAATGAGCCACAGCTGAGCTTGCATTTGCGAATAAAGCTTATAGCATCCAGGAGAATTGCATATTCCAAGCTAAATGTTGGCCTTCTCAGCAAAGCCCATTTCCCAACTTGTAGCATTGTGCACCTCGGTGAGATCCAAATATGTGCCTGGTATTTGGTCCAAACAGCAACACGGGACCTTATGGGAAACTCTACCCTGCAGTCACCACGGACAGCTTGGCTGTCTGTGCAGGGCTGTCTGTGGCATCAGTCACCTCCAGCCAGGCTCAGCTGCTGTGATATTTGGCAGTAAGTTCACACCCGGGCAAATGCCTGGCACCTCTCCGTGGTGGCGTGGCTTGAAGCTTTCAACTTTGTAGGCGCCAGGAATCGAACCAAGCCTGAATGTCTCTATTCTTCTTTTCTCTTACGATATGTATTTTATAGCAAAAGAACATGTACTTTCATGATATTTTAAGTAGCTTTTCTATATTTGCATAACATTCACCAAACAATGTGATATATATTATCACAGAGCTAGAGAATAGCCAGTCTGTGATGGCTAGGTTTTGTTGTCAACTTGATCATTTAATTATCTTGGGTGGGTCTCTGAGGATGTTTACAGGAAGGGAGCCTCTCAGTAAGGGGCAGGATGTAAAGAAGATCAAAGAAGCTGGAAGTAAACATCCTCTCCTGTGTGGGCCATGCAGGAAGGAAATTCCAGAGACTCAGGAAGCCATTAAGTCTGGGGAAGGGTTGTAAGACCCCACCCTTAGGCTATGTAAAGGAGAAGAAATTCTCTCTTGCCCTCCCTGCCTGTTTCCTGTTTTATATATGTGGTGTTGGTGACGGGTTTCTCTCTCTGCTCGGAACTGTGAAAGAGGGCCAGCCTCTTTGCTGTTATGGAACTTCCCCTCAATCTGTAGTTTCAATAAATACTTTCCTCCCCCAAATTGTGCCTGGTTTAGAGATTCATCCCAGCAGTGTGTGGCTGACTGCGACACAGTCCCTCTAGCAAAGTAGTCATGCTCTTGTATTTGCTGAAGAAATGAATCAACAGCTGGATAGTGCATTCTGAGACACTGTCTCCCCCCTTCCTCCCGACAGAGACTGACTGGTACATTCATGACCCCACAGTGAATACTGATAACCTCACTCAGGAGGGACCCAGTGGAATGGGGTGTTTGGGGGTGGGGTAAGAATATAGTATAATCCAATAGGAATATAATCCATTTGTAATATTTTCATTCAGCAAGTTCTCAATAACAAAATGTGCTAGATTAGGGCAAGCTGCTTATCTCCCCATCTACCTGCACAGCTGTGACAGGCTCTCAAGTGTGCCCAGATGTGATCCGGAAATTGACTAAACCCTATTCCAGTGACCATGCCAAGGCTTTAGTAAGCAACGCTGCTTTATTCCACTCAAAGGGACCAAGCCCATGTTTCTGGCTGCACCCTGGTGTGGAAACAGGATATTCCATGTCTCTTTTCCTCCAAGTATAGCAGGTGCTCCAGGAATGTGGATCTCTTAGGTTTGGGCTCCAGGGATGTGGATCTCTTAGGTTTGGGCACACAGGTGCCCAGCTTCCTCCTTACATCCCACAAGTCCCATGTAGGATACTTCCCTACCGTGCAAGATGCCTCTTTTGGGGCAAGCCCTATCACTCCACCCTTCCCTTACTGGGGGCTTTCAATCTGTCATTCAGCCCCCTCCTTAGCATTGAATAAAGCCTGCAGCCCAAGAAGCAGTCTATCTCGGGGTCCCCTATTCTCAACCCCAAATTTACAAAATGAGATATTAAAAAAAACTAGGAGATCTTTAATATCTTTAACATCTGTGACTCCTAAAAACTCTATTCAGAGGGAATATATATATATATATATATATATATATATATATATATATATATATAGTGGGCTAGCTGGCACTTCCATTGTTCTCTGCTAGAAGGCAAAAGGCATTTTTGAGTATAATTACTTTCTTCTTGGAAAAATCCACTGAATGGCTCTTTTAGTTATACAAATGGAAGAACAACTTCTTGTTTTGAAAGAATGATATTTATTTGGATTTCGGTTGGAAACTTAGAGCCCCTCCTCAAATCTTTATATATTCAAGCTTCTTCTTTGAGTGACAACAAGCCAGTTTGCTATTTTAAGAATGAGAACTGAGCCTGTCAGTCTTCCTTTTTGGACCGTCACTACAGAGGAGTAGAGACCACTGCCTGAGGGCGAATCCCAGGAAAGAGCCAGAGATCATGGAGGGAACTCAAGTTGCAGCTCACGATGGCTCCTTGTGGCTCCACATTAGGGCCCAGAGAGTCAGAGGGCAGAAGCTCTTATAGACCAGCCCCTAGGGTGGAGTGGGCGACTCTAAAAGCAAGGTGAATTTAAACCGAACTTGTGAAACATTGGCAGTGAAAGAGACATGATACCAGTAAGCCCAGGAGAAGAATGCCTGTACATTTGCAAGCTAGTCCTTCTGTAATTAGCACTGAGAAACTAAGTTTAACAAAAGCACCCACTCTTCACTTGGGGTCTCCAGGTACGGAAAAGAAGGATGAGAGCTTGGAGCTGGGGGCTCTGTTTTCATTTTCTGACTTCCTTGTTTGGGGTCAGTTCCCTCCTAATTCTGCACACAAGCACGTTAATAACCCAAGGAGTATGTCAGTCTGTACGTTGGTGATATCTAAGCTATCTCATCTCTTTGATGACTAAAGGCAGAAAGAAATGGAGACATCTAACTCTAAGTTTGTACAGGTTTTGTTTCAGCCTCACCCCCCCCACCCAGAAGGCTCCAAAAAGCCTCTAGTTGTTATCTTAATCCTGCAGTGAGTTTGGGTTCTAGAACACCAGAGCCTCACAGACAACTTACCTCATAATAGTCACAGCCAAGCAAGCAATCATCCCATGAAGCCTGACTTGTCCTGATCGGCACCTGAAACTCTTTCTGAGGAACCACCTGCTTATTTGTGAAAACCTCCTTCCCTCTGTGTTAATCCTTAGTGTATTTCAACCCGAAGCTCCTGACAGTATCCTAACATAGAGTGGGGACCATGCCAACCCCCTCTCTCCTTAGCTATGTGGCCATATTGATGAAGTATCTATACTGCTATTTTGAGAAAAGTCCATACATCTGGATTTCTCATATGTAGAAGTTAATAGTCATCTGTTATAACTGATTGTCATGTTGGATCAGCTAGCCAGGCTTGCCCAGTTTGGCATCCCAAAGCCAGGTCATTTGCCCTAAGACTCTGGGAACATTTCTGATTCCAGGTAACAGAAGATCTGAAGAGAAACTTGGCTGAGTCTGCAGAGTGTGCCAAGAGGCTTTTCGGCAGAGTGCTTCCAGAGATGCATGTAGAGAACATGAGATGTGGTTCAGAAGGCGCAGGCAGGCTCTGGGAGAGTCTTGCAGGCCCTAGAGAATGGATGCCCCTAGTATAAAAGGATGTATTGAAACTTGTTTCCACTCACATGCAGGTAAAGCTCCTCTTTCTTTCCCTCAAATCACTTAAGATGATGTCCATTTAACAAAATTCTGCCAGGTTTGGGAAGATCAATTTGGCATAGGTATGTTTGAAACATAGATATTATATCAAAGAATCTGAGACTCATAATTGTATGGAATTATAAGGAAGAAAAAATTGGTTTGTGGTGAATTCAGATTTAACCTGATACAGTTTCCCAAAGGAAGCAAGGTTATAGCACTAGTTGGATTACAGAAACGTGGCAATAGCAGTCTATCTTGAAAATCCTAAGGGTCCAGAGAAATTACCTTTTTTTTAGTTATTAGCGAGAGTAACCTGTGAGATATGCCTGCAGAGCCATATTAAGGATTTTTGTCTTTTTTTTTTTAAAGAAAAAAAAACCTTAAGAAAGAAATAGCATTGATTAGTCTACATCTTAAAGAAAGAGCATTTTTTATTGTCCATGAGTTACATTGTTTAGTGGGCCAACAATGAGTTGTTATCCCCAATTCCTCATTTACACCCCCTCCCCATCCCCAGTCAGCTGGATATCCTCCTCCGTGGGCCCTCTGGATCAGTCTCTGTGGTAGGGGACCATGGATAGCCTAGTATTCAGCCGGGTTCCACTGACCCAACTGTGCTGTTATTGAGGGGTGCCATGCCTCTGAGCATTTTTGATAAAATGAGAATTGCTTTACAGTGGAGCAAGGAAGTCTGTGCATTCTTTTGTGTGCAGAGATGGAGCGTATAGATGAGTTACTGTCACAGGTTTGTTATTGAAATCCAGAAAGCCATACGTGGTGTCTCAAATCAACCAGGAGGGAATAAGTTGAGGGGAAATGAATAGATTAGATACAAATGTCCAGCAAGAAAGATACATACATTGGTGATTTGATACAAAGCATGCCAATGTAACTGAACATTCAGACTAAGGGACAATTCATGAAGGACCATCCGGCACAATTTCCTTTTAAAATGATAGAGAAGTTGAATAGTGAAGGTCACTAAGTGGTTAGGGGACAGAGAAGAGGGAAATGGGACACCTTCACAAGAGATGCTCATGCAATGTACATACTTACTCTTAATAAAGATAGTAATTTAAAATAAAGGTGGTATCTACATGGCTGGTCATTTGGTGATGGCATTTAAATGAGATCTAAGTCATGTTACCTGTCATCTCCTTGCCGCAGGAAATAGTACCTTCTTCACTTTCTTACGTATGAATAACCTTCACTAATTGGTGCTAAATAATCCTTACATATGTTTGCAAAAACACACCGGAGTGTTATCAACATATTTTCTTCAATTCTTCTAAAAATGTTGGGTATTTATTAAAATAACAGAACAGTGCTAATTTACATTTCTCGCTATTAATGATGAATATAGATTAAGTGTTGCACTTTAAAGAAACCACACACACCTCAGCTTATTGCATAAAGCTTTTATACTTTTCTTCGAAATGAAGCAAAAGCCATATTGTATATTTTTTGCAATTTTACAAAATGATTTCTACAAAACTTTTGATGGGATGGGTGTTGTTAAATCAGAGTTTTTGTCTTTAGGGAAAACCCACAGCATTGTACAAACTCGGCTGTACTTCCTCCAGCTACATTGAACAAATGCCAAGAACTTAACTGTAGGACTCTATTTTGGATAATTCAGCTTCAATATAATCTTCTATAAGTTTAATCAGGGGAATCTAAGGGAAAAATGAAATAGTTGTTTCAATTCAAACGCCAGCATTTAGATAAATGCCTGCGTAAACATGGACATTTAATTTTATTGAAATTTAAATGAGTTTAGCTCTCATTGCTCATTGGATATAAGGTCTGTTAATTAAGGTATGCATGCCTTGTAAATCCTGGATGAAAGTGCATTTGCCACAGTCCCTTGTAGCTGACAACAGTCCTTTGTAGAAAATGAAGAATAAATCTAAACCAATTAAGATACTGCATGTGTAATTATGAATATAGTAAATGAAACGAGGTGATTCTGGATTGAGCGCTTTAACATATGTTAGGATTATATTTCATTAATTCCCAGAAAACTCTGTTTAACATCCCAACACTGAAAACTGTGCTACTGATTGAACAGGTTAGTGAAGACCTCAATAAGTAAATTTTATATAAACTCACAATCTTGTGTGGAGAGCAGACAGATACAGAAGTCAGTTGTAACTGTTAAAATAAAAATTACAGGGGCAGGAGAGATGGCTGTGGGTAGTGGTGCAAATCCTGATGACCCAGGTTTAATTCCCCGGTACCCAGAGGTAGGAGGATCTCTGTGAGTTTGAGACCACACTGGGACTTCAGAGTGAGTTTCAGGTCAGCCTGGGATAGAGTGAGACACTGCCTTGAGAAATAAAACCAAAACAAAATCAAACCAAACAAAAAATAATAATAAAACTCATGAATACATAGAAACCTCAGGAATTCTGCTTACAGATGCTTTTTGTTCATGATACAATGAGTAAGGGAATGTTTTCCCAGAAAACTAACCACAGTATTTTTAAAAAATATTTTTATTTGGGCTGGAGAGATGGCTCAGCGGTTAAGGCATTTGCCTCCAGTGCCTAAGGCCCCCGGTTCAATTCTCCAGGACCCACATAAGCCAGACCCACAAGGTGGTGACCCTGGTGCACTCTCTCTCTCTCTCTCTCTCTCTCTCTCTCTCTCTCTCTCTCTCTCTCCCTCCCTCTGTATATCTCTGCTTGAAAATTAATAAATAAAATATTTTTTAAAAAAGATTTTTATTTATTTATTTGCAAGCTGAGAGAGTTAGAAGAGAGACAGAGAGAATGGGCATGCCACAGCCTCTAGCCACTGTACAAGAATTTCAGAAGCATGCACCACCTTGTGTCTGTGATTTATTTAGTATTTAGTATTTGAGAATTGGACTCTAACCCTTAGGCTTTGCAGGCAACTGTGCCTTAACCCCTGAACCATCTCTCCAGCCCAACCACTGTATTTTTAATATATATGAATAAATGCATTTTATGGTAGCTTCTGTGTGAGTCAGCTTTTCAATACTGTTACAACATACCTGCAACAATCACATATAAAGAAGACAGGTTTTTTTCTTGGCTCACAGTTTTGGAGAGTTCAGACTTTGGTCAGTTGCATGTTGCTTGGGCCTGTAGTGAGGCAGAACATGGTGTCCTGGTAGTGCAGCGTGAAACAAGTCACTTTCTGCCTGGCAGCTGGGAAGTGGAGCGATGGGTCTCAATATCCTCTTTACAGCTCCTCCCACCTCTCTCCCCCTCCAAACTGCACCACTGAACCATAGCACATGGATCTTGAGTTTGTAGGATCAATATCCTTTTCAGATGTGCCGTAACTGGGGAGATGGTGCAGTGCTTGAAAGGCACTGATTTTCATGCTTGCAGACCTGAGTTGGATCCCTCCCAGCATCCATGGAAAGCCAGACACAAAAAAAATACACATATCTGTTATCTCAATATGTCTACAGCAATGGGACATGAGCCAGTAGAATCCAGAAGTTCCTGGCCTGGCTACACTAGAGCCCAAAACAGGAAAACAAGAGACCCTGTCTCAAAGATGGTGGATGGCAGAGACAAACACCCTGAGGTGGTGCTCTGACCACAGGCTTGATGGTAGCATGTGCATCCTTATACACATACACATATGATACCAATATAGATATACATACACATACAAACACACCTTGAACTTAGAACAAAAAAAAAAACTTGAACTTAGAATGTTATCTTTCTCCATGAAGTGGTTTCTCAGAAAACTCTTCTATGCTCATATCTGAATCTACTATAATTGGAGTTATCAGTCAGCAAACTTTTCTCCTTTCTGCTATGGACTCAGAAGTAAGGGGTACTCCCTTACCCCACCCCACCTGAAATTTAAATATAAGTATAACCCTATTATACTTAATAGAATCCTAAATAAAGAAAACCCAAGGTGCTGGTGGTATAAGTACATGACATTTGATTAGCATGGGAAAAGCCTTGGGTTCAATCCCCAGAACCAAGAACCAGACACTCCTGCCTCCCCCACACAGAATTAAACAAAACCTGCACAGGTAGATGTTTATTACATTGTACAAGCACATTTGCATTCTCCCACTATACATTCTCTGTTTTCTCACAAGCTTCATTTTGCTATTCAAAGCAACCATTTGCTCAGGGCAGATTTTATTAGCATTTGTATTGATAATGTACAGTATGAAAACTGAGTATGAAAGCCTCTATTTTAAAAAAATATATGCCAATCTAATTTAGGGATCTGGTTTCCATTTGTGATTACTTACCCATTTCACTGCTGCTCCCCATGCCTCCTTGTGCCAGATGCAGGATGCCCTGCAGAGCAACGGGAGAGTCAGTTGTTAATTTTATCATCCACACTGGCATCAAAGAGAGGCAGAGGCAGCCCACAAGCCGGAGAACACAGCCAGCTGTGAAGCGGTTAACTGCTCAATGTCCCTCCTGAATGGTAAAAAGGAGACTTTCTGAGGCAACTGTACTTTCTTCACAACTTGCATATTCATGTCACAGAGGAAATCAGTCATAAATTTACATTTTTAATATGGGCGTAAGATGGAAAGACAGAATAATAATTTCTAAAGGCGGCAGTGGGCAATAAATGCATCACAAAATCTGGCCCAACTTCAGTATTTAATTATTGAGATACAGATTCTTTTTGTTCTTACCTGGGACAAGAGTTGCTCTTAACAGGTTATTTCTGAACCCTTCTGTGATAATTGGATGCATTTGTGTTTTGCTACTTATGGTAGTTTCAATGTAGAATGTTCCATAGCCTCATGTGTTCTGAGTGCTTGGTCCCCAGCTTGTGCAGTTTAGAAGGTACAGCCTTACTGGATGGGGTGTGTTGCTGGGGACTAGTCTTGGGTTGTTATAGCCCAGCTCGCCCCTTGTCAGAGATCAGCTGGCTTTCTTGCTGCTTTCTGCCAGCTGCTATGGTGAGACATGATGCCCAGCTTCTGCTCTACCGTCTTTTCCTGGCTGAGTTGAGCTTCCCCTGGAGATATGTAAGCCAAAATGGACCCTTTTCTCCAATCAACTGCTTTTGGTTGGGTGTTTTGCTCCAACAACCATAAAGTAACTACAACATTGTTCTGTTTTTTAAATATTTTATTTATTTATTTTTCAAGCAGAGAGAGAGAGAGAGAGAGAGAGAGAGAGAGAGCGCCAGGGTCACCACCTTGTGGGTCTGGCATATGTTGTGATTACTGGGGAATTGAACCGGGGGCCTTAGGCACTGGAGGCAAGTGCCTTAACCGCTGAGCAATCTCTCCAGCCCACATTGTTCCATTTTTATAGCCATGGGATCTCTCAGAAAAATCATCTCTTCCACATAAGTGAATTTTATAGAAAAATGAAGCATACAACCACTGTCCAAAAATTTCATACAATTAAACCATTTTGATGAAAACATTGTTAAAATGTGGCTTTTTCTTCACTTCCCTAGAATGACCAGAAGAGTTGAGGAATGGGGCAGGGAACCAAATGAAGGTTGTCTGGCTTTGCCATTGTTGGAGGCCCTGTCATCACAAGCCTCAAAGCCGATCCCCAAACATCCTCATCTGTAAGTCTCTTGCTGTCCTTGTACCAGGAGAACTAAGGTGTCCCGGAGGGCTCTGTTGCACATTAATACTTCTTGGCTGGATATGGCTGTCGCTTGGGGGAGATGAAGGTGCCCACACTCTCTTCCTTGGATGAGATGACTCTGGGTCATTTCTATGGGGTCTGCACACTCCCACTGGAGGGTCCACATCCCAAGCTCTCTTCAGAAGAGGGGAGAACAGTTTGCTTCTCCTCTGAGTTGCTGTGCTCTGAAGATCTTACAGGACTTCAATTTCTTACTTCTAGACTCTCTGTTCCTTAGGAATGGACACTCAGCTGAAGAACAGTGTGAGAAGCCAGATGTGGGTGGCACAGGGCTTTAATTCCAGAATTTGAGAGGCAGAGGTAGGGGGTTCACTGTGAGTTTGAGGCCAGGCTGAGACAACAAAGTGAGTTCTAGGTGAACCTAGCTAGAGTGAGACACTGCCTGGCAAAAAAAAAAAAGCAACATTGTAACAGGAAATCCAGGTGCCTCGTATAACAGGAAGTTACCAGATTCTTTTGCAAGTGTGTTTGGTGTATATCAGGGTGTGCACTCATTCATAAGTACGTGGGTGCTCATGTGGATGACAGAGGTTGACATCTGATGTCTTCCTCGATGACTTTCCACTTTGAGTCTGTGAGACTAGCTATCCAGTGATTATGAGAATCCCAGTTTCTGACTTCCCAGGTCTAGGATTATAGGTGCATGTCACCACACCTGTCATTTCCTGAGGGCCTCAGGAATTCTAGCAAGAACTTTACCCACTGAGCCAACGGCAGCCTCCAGGTTCTTGTTAAGTAAATGGCCTGTGTGTACCTTCCCAGCTCTCCTGATACGTCCACGATGGTTGAAAGTCAGTGGGAACACAATTTAAACCCAAGTTGCTAGAGAAAGACCTGGGAGTTGCCATGATTATGACAAATGAGCCTTTCACCATGTCTCTAAACAGTGGTTAGGTGCGCAGTTCCTTATTACCAGGCTGTCAAATCTAAGTGTGACTACTTCCTGTGGACCTCCCACTCTAATTGGCCATTTTCATTTGATTATGATTTGACAACACAGCGAACCAAGGTTGCTGGTACCTCACATAAAGCATCAGCTGGTAAAGTAAAATGAAAGACCTTCCTGTAGGAGTCTTTAGTCTTTGGCATATTTGAAATCATACATTTTTTTTTCTTCCAGCAGCATTGGGAAAGTGATTTAAAGTTTCCCAAAGTAGTGATGCAGACAACCTGACTATGGTATCTTACAGACCAGCAACAAATATCTTTTTATTGTCTTGGAATCCTTTAGACCCATTGCTGCTGTATGGTTTGGGTTAGAACCATTCATTTCCATGACCCCATTCTCTCATAGGCTTCCAAATTCTAATGACCTTCCCTGCAGGTGTCTGGTTTTATGTAGCTCTTATTCGCAGGATAGGACCCACTTAGTTCAATCCTCTATTGGAAAGCAATGAAAGCCCATGATTAAAACCCATAAAACATATACAGTGACCAACATGTGGTGGTTGCTTTGAAAAAGGGCACGCCAGCAGACCACAGCACACAGGTTGGGGACCATGCCATTCCTTCTATGGAGCTGGCCTTGGGAGAAAGGTACGCCCTTCTGGTCATGAATTCTGCTCTTCAGAGGCCTGGTAGATGCTATCCCACATTGTACCTTTGCATAGATGCTATGTCTTCAGTTATGTTTCTATGCCAGATATTTTTCCCCAGGAGTCTATGTTGTAAAGTCTGAACCTAGAGACTCCCGGTTGACTAAGACCATACCTAGGACCTCTGGTGTTGTTGCAAGGCTGCAGATCCACTTCTCCTTTTGTCCCTCTTCAACCTGTCCCCTACTTACTCTGTGTTGTTCCTTTCTTTAGTGATAAATAATAGTAATGCTGTCTGGGTCAAGGCAAAGAAACCACAGTTTCCTTCTTTTCAGATCATCTTTATACAGTTCAATCTTAGCATAAACTGTGGTTCCTTTTGGATGTTGGAAGACCAAAAATTTTTTTCTATTTTCTTCAGCTTCTAAAATATTCCAAAAGTAACGACATATATACAATGCTTATCTCTCTCGATATTTTCATTGTGCCTAGGGAGAACTGTACTAATGACTTCAGGATGGCTAGAGTTGCTATTATTAGTTTTCCTTGGGCTGCTGTAACAGATTACCACACAGTGGGCAGATGAAAACAACAGATTTGTACTGTCTCACAATTCTGAAGTCTGGAAGTCCAATGTCATAGAATTGGCAGTGTCAGGGGGCATTCTTTCTCTGCTGTGTAGAAGGAAGAAACCTTCCTTTCCTTATCTGAACTGGTGGCACTTCCCAATCTCTGATTTCATATGTAGCTTTTAAAAAATGTGTCTCTTCTCTGTTTTGGCCCCTTTAAATCTAGGGTAGAGACTTCTCAAAAACCTTGCCAGTTTCCCACAGGCAATCATTGGGGTTGTAAGCCAGAAGATAAGAGTATCTTTCATATACCTTACCTAGATAGCCCTGTGCTATTCCAAGCGTCTATTGAGAAGGTTCACTGGATACAATACTCACAGACCTAGTTTTTCTGACAAAAGTTCTTCCCTGACATACTGCTGGGCTGAGAATTCAGTTCATGGTGTAATCAGCTACTCATGGGCTTGGATTGGTTTTCAGAAATCTCAGCCCCACTTCTTATCCAAGTGATACATTTCTTTTGGGATAGACAAAGAGGTTTGAGCCAAATGGGAATTATAGTGCCACTGAACTGGAAATTTGGAGCCTTCAACTAATCCTTTTCTTCCCTCTTTCCCCAGCTTCCTCTACTATAGGCATTATTATATTTACAAGCTAATTTTTTATATATGCAAGTATGTGGGTATACATATGTGAGCAGGACTGTGGAGATCAGAAGTTGATATAGGTTATCCTAACCACTCTCCACCTTATTTTTGAGATGACATCATGCTCAGAACACACACAGGCCAGCCAGCTTGTTGTAGGGCTTCTCATTCCCACCTTTCCATTGCTAAAATTATTGGGCCATATCACCCAATTTTGTTTGTTTGTTTCATATATTCCTGGGGATCTGAACTCAAGAACCCAGTAAGCACTTTCCGCATTGACACATTTTCCCAGCCTTGAAGTAGAGAAAACTTTTTAAGGAATGAAATAGATGGTCACCCATAACCTCACGGTTCCAAGTCTTTGATTAGGGCACCCAGTGATGACATCCTGTGTGTGTCAATTGCAATGTGTTGGTGACTGAATTCTTGTAAGTCTTCCTCCCCTACTCATAGGTTGAATTTCTAACTCCCAGTGTGACTGTCCTTAACCATTTAAGCTTTCATGAGGTCATCCAGGTAGGATCTTGGTTTAATAGATTTGTTTTCTCCCATGAGACACCAGAGAGCTCTTCTCCTCTATGTGCCATGGAAAGACCATGAGAGGAATTGGTGAAAAGGCAGCCATCTTCATGGAAGGACAAGCTCCCCTTCCCCTCATGATCTGAGTCACCCAGAACCTCCACTGAGGACTGTTGTTTCCAGAACTATGATAAAAAAAATATTGTTTCTTGTCTAATCCTCTCTGTCTTTGCTGTGTTGTCACAGCAAAGCCAGTTACTTACACAGCCCAGCATCCTGTCCTGTGCCAATGCTCTCTTTACTGCTGGAAGAAGGGTCATTATCTCATCGCTTTAGATCTGAGCCAAGAAAATTCATTCCAGAACCTCCAGAACCAATCCAAAAATTCATCCTTAGCATTCTGTGTTGGCCAGAGTTCTCCATACAAACAGAACCCATGGAACATAGAGCCATTTAATTCCAGGAACTGCCTTGCACAGCAGCAGGGGATGGCCAGGGTGAACCTTGTAGGGTAGACCAGATGGAACTCTTGGGCAGTAATTGACAACAGTCTTAAGGTAGAATTCCTACTTTCTTTGGGAAGCTTTAGAGTTTTGCTACCTGATTTGATTAGGCCCATCCACATTAGAAAACAATGCCCATTTACAAGAAAAACTTTTAGTTAAATCTGATTGTAGATTTTTTTTTAAATTTTTCAAGGTAGGGTCTCACTCTAGCCCAGGCTGACCTGGAATTCACTATGTAGTCTCAGGCTGGCCTCGAATTCATGGTGATCCTCCTACATCTGCCTCCCAAATGCTGGGATTAAAGGATTTGATTGTAGATTTTAATCACAGCTACAAGATACCTTCAAGGTAGCAACTAGATTTGCACTGTAATGATGAACTGGTGCAACATATTTGCAAGCATTGAGAGATAGAAGAGAGACAGAAAGGAGAGAGATGTGGTGTGCCAGGGCCTCCAGCTGATGCAAACAAACTCCAGATGCATGTGCCACTTTGTGCATCTGGCTATTCATGGGCACTAGGGAATTGAACCTGGGTCATTAGGCTTTGCAGACAAGTGCCTGAGAGTTTATCACCTTGACTGTGATGAGGCCTCTTGGTTACATCACATCCTGGTAGGTGGGGTCTCGGCAGTTATGTGGTATGTGCTTGTGTGAAATGGAAGGATCACACGATAAAGCAGGAAGCCAGAGAGAGCTTGAGGAAGGGAAGCTTTACTCTCTATAACAACCCTTTTGAGAGAATTAACCAGAGTTCCCTAAGAACTAGATGAGTCCCTTCTAAGCCTGCATCCTCACTGACCTAATGATGTCCCTCTAGGCTTCAGCTCTTAGTGTTCCTACCCTGTCCTACCTTCACCAAACTAGGGACTAAGCTTCTAATACATGAACCACTTCCAAACATAGTGTTGGTGCATATAATTGTATAGAACATAGAGCGTGGGTGTGAGGGGAGGAAGAGAAGACCCTCACGCCACTCAGCCAAGCCTAGCCTGAGCTCACAGGGTGTCATTCTTATTCCAAGTCAGAAAAAGCACAGGAAAGCCCCTGGCCACAGAGCTCAGAGGCTCTCAAATGCTACCAGGAGGAAGAAGGGGGGGTAATTACTTTTTAAACTTTCTTTTAGAATTTTTCATTTTACAACTTTGTTGGGGGACAGCAACAATCCCCATGTATGGTTTCTGCCATGTGTATTATTCTAGTCAAACATGGCTGTCAACTTCTCACCAACTCATCTCTCAGCAGAGATTATTGCATTAATAAGCTCCACATATGATCCATTTAAAACTCTGTTCTCCTAGCATGACTATTTCTATTACAGCACACATTCTGTTGATTTCTTCTGAAGGGAGGGTGTGTGATCATTCGACCATTATTTAATGCATTAGCTCCCAGATCTCAGTGGGTTCCTGATACACTACATGTTTATGCCAAAAGAAATTTCACCAACATTTCCTGTTATTTTTTTCCTTCATTTCATTTGACCTTCTCTCTCTCCCTTTGCTCCATCTCCCTCTTTTTTAATTACATATTTTTTTCCTTTTGCCCCCAAAGTACCTACTGCCAATGGAAGAGAAAATATAGGCCTAGATAAAACACCCAAGTTTTAAAACACACAGGAATGACTGAGTTATCCTCATGCTAAAATCCCCCTTGTAACTTCCTGCTGCATTTTTGAAACAAAGGAGGTTCCATTTAAATTTTTTCCAAATCCTCCACCTCACCATATATCTTTTAAACTCAAAATGTCTATTATATTAAATCTATACTTTTAGTTTCTGGTAACTTCTAACCATTTCCACATCAGGACCTCCCCTATCTAGAACATTCTTCCCAAGGGGTCTTGGTCTCTATCTGCCCATTCCATAGAAACACTTCCCTGAAAGTCTAAAGGAAAACTCTTTAATTATTCTGGAACCCAAGTTTGAACGCTATGGTAATGGTAACTGAGCTGTTGAAAATGCTAGCTTACTCACTTTTCTGCATTGTGTCTCCGATACAAGCATGCTTCCTACTCTGATGGGTAGCATGGTCTGAGCATCTAGCCCACTGCCTGGAATGATCTTTCAAGAGACAAGGCATTTCTAACCAACTGTCCTGACTTAATTAAATATACTAAATATTCTTATATTTGAGAGACTTTAAAGAAGAAGAACCTAGAAGTCTCTCATTATATTTCAGTTTTGCACAATGACTTCAGACTTCCTTTGCCTTCCCCTCCGTTTATTGCCTGATAAAGGTATCAAACTCTGTGTAACCATGAGCTGAATAGAAGCCTTGGGAATTCAAGGACTCGACACTCAAAATTCATGAAAACGGGTTTTAGAAACTATTAATTCTAGTTGAATCTCTTTTGTGATTTGATTTTACTTTTTCTCTTCTGAGGAAAAAAAAGGTTATCATAAAGAACGGAGAAGCCCATAGAACATTATTTTCTCCAAAATCACTCTCAATTAAGTGTTTTCCAGATGGTTTGTTGTAGAAGACTTTTTCTTAAAGTGTATCTTTTACTGACTGTAAATATCACTTTGACATCTCGAGGCAGCCTCCTCACTGATCAGTGTCAGGTAACACCAGTGATTCTGGGCAAGCTGGAGCTTCTTCTTTGCTTCTAGTTTGCTTTGGTTCAGTTACATAGTTGTGTCTGTCTTTAGCAAAGATATGATAATATCTTTTCGTCTGTGCTCCTTTCAGGAACTGTGCAGCCAAAATGAGGAAAGGTTGAGTGTCCCAGGCAGATGCAAGTGAAGAACACTGGGTGGATCCCTGACTTTAAGCAAGGCATGAATGAATCCTTCACGAGACATATGCCTCACTAGGAACTTCGTCCCTGCTTTTCAGACAAAAATTTCCTTGGCACAGAAAGTGGAGGGAAATCTAAGAAGCAACTCAGTCTGAAAAATTGCAGCCAGAATAGAAAGAGAGAAAAGGCTGGAAGGGTTCCTTTGATGTAAGCTGATGACTCAGAGATGTCAAAGAATCTTATTGAACATGGCTATGGCTTTTGACTTATTTCTGCTGTTTGAAAGGAAGTTTTGTTTTCAAAAGAATAAGCCAGGATTAATCTCAACCCTGTTTAATCAAACGAACTGGAGAAGTCTGCTTATCTACAAAAAATACATCAAGTAGAACTATGTGATGAAGGTAAGTGTTTGAGATCTAAAGCTTTCAAGATAAAGGACAAATATTTAAAGTTCTGATAGTTTCCAGAGGCCATTCTTAGAGACAGTGAAGTCTGAAAATATAGAAAGAAGTGGCTTATTGACGCTGGACTTGATGTAGCTTGTCTGGTGTAATGAGCAACTTGTGAGTTAGAGCTTTTCTTTATGAATGTAAGCTCTTGGTTTTGGCTCTGGGGTTTGAGTTTGAAGGGGTTTTCTTCTTGCTGTTCCTGCAGGTCCTTGGGTATTTCTGTTTATGGTAAGTTGATGATTTTGTCTGAACAGTCAGTTGCTTATTAAACACGTACTCAGCAATTCAGATACCCAACCAGTTCACTGAATGATGAGAATATTGCCTTCATTTCTATTGTCTATCTCAGAAACCTCAGTAACATAAATGATACCACTGATGAGCTGTTTGCCAAAGGGAATAGTAAGATCCTAACAGGTGATACTTACATATTAAACACAAGGCACATTCCAACCCTTGCCATTGTTGACAGAACTGGAAAGCAGCCTCTCCTCTTCAAGCGCCTGGTTGCAGGCATCCCACTCAGTTGTCTTCTTTGAAGAATAAAGTGAATTCTTCCATTTATTGACGAGGCCTGTAGGAAGAAGAAACTCATGGAGGCACAGTTTTCTTGTCTGTGAAGAAAGATGATGAAGCTACAGAGTGAGCACTGGAGAATATTACATCTAAACTGTCTTTCTGCTCAATCATTTTACCACTCCAAGTAATAGGTCTTCTTTTCTACTTACATTTTTTCTCATTTATAAAACACTTAACTGATCATTTTACAAATACAAGTTAAGCCTTGTAAACCATATCTGCTACCAAAGCAATGCGAACCCAATTCAGTGAAAACACACTGAAGTTTCTGCATTTGAAAGACTGCCTTTACATGGATTAGTGAAGAAATCACTAATATACAGTTACCCATTCTTTAATGATTACATTATAAGAAATACTATTATTGCCTTTCATGAATTTTACTTTTCTTTTGCAAACTGTTGCTTAAATCAGTGGCAAGAATACAAAAAAAAGAACCTTTGCAAGAATAAGTTAACCGTGTTCCTTTGTGTATTGTACAAGTCTCAGTAACTATTCATTTTAAAGGAAAGATATGAAGTAAATATCACTGGTAACACGTTCACCTTAATGTGAAGGAGGTTTTTAAAGACACAGTTGATCCAGTTATTTGAAACAACATAGACCATATTTCACAAACTATGCCAATGGCCCTTTAAATACCTCCAATATTGTAAACTGCTAGATCATTCTGTGAGCTGCAGGGATCTGTCTTTATGGGTGAAGAGAAAAAGACGGCAACAACCTGACTGCAGTGATCTGGGAAAAATGGCAATAATAGGTGGACAGGGACTATTTCTGTGCTAAATATATGAGTTTTTTTCTTGTCAGAGACTCACAAGCTAATGAAGCTTTCACTGAATTAAACCGAGTTGGTGAGCTTGGCTGAAGCTTTGGGGGCATCAGAATCCTTCCAACAACAGATAGGACATGTGAGGGAAAGGAACACGCAATTCTTCAACCATCAGGGCCGACCCTGGGAAGTGGGAGATGTCTAAATGGAGAGAAGCTAGAGAGCCACTGTACACTTCAGTAACAAGAGGTTTATAAGATGTCCCTTTTATGTTTTTCTTTTGCATTCATTAGGATGTTAGTTAAGGAAAAACATAGGGGAAGAGGAGGAAGACGGGGAGGAACAGGAGAGAGAGGAAGAGTTAGACACAGATTAAATAAAGGTGTGAAGTAAGAATCAATGTGATTATATGAAATCTAAGGGGCTTCAGCAATGCTTAGTGGCTTTTCGAGGGTTTCTCTTTCCAGATGTTGGTCTCCAGATGTAGGTCTCTTGCTTAGTACTTACACCCACATATGCCCATACACGCCCACAGACTTTTTGTCCAGCAGAAGGTCAGGCACAGCCTGATTGTAAGAGAGGGTATGACAGCAGTCAGCCTGTGAAACGTCTGCTTCTTGCGAATTCCCATAGTAAGCACTCTGGCTTCCCACAAACCCCTCTTTCCTTTCCCCCACCCCTGTTTCCCTACCTGGCACCTCACAAGAATGTGATTGGCTCCCATCCACATTTCCTAACGATCAGATGACACGCATATTGGTAAGAGACCAGAGGGAATATAAACTCGTTCCTTTTGCTTCTTGTTTTCGTCAACTATCTCAGTGGTTCCCAGAATTCAGATATTGTAGCCTTGTACCATTTCAACAATAAAATGGGCCTGTGAAGGAGGAAAGGGGATGAAGTTGAGGCATCAGGTTAGTGTTGTGTGTGTGTGTGTGTGTGTGTGTGTGTGTGTGTGTGTGTAGGAAGAGAAAAGAGAAACACACATATTCACACTCATTCTATCTCTGTCTCTCTCTGGTACTGTTATTCAGCCACCTGCTGAGAAGCGGGTGTGATGAGGCATCTCCACTGAGCTCAAGTAGATGCTCCCAGCAGCCTTCTTCTTGCCTCCAGCTTCTTCATGAAGCAGGTCTTACTGAAGCTTTGCCAGGATTGAGAGGGATACAATTGATTCTCCCTTCCTTGAGAGCCTGGACATTTCTGTCACCATTGAAGAAGTGAGGAAATGGATCATCTGGACTCTTTCCCTAAGGAGAAGTCAAGATCAGTTATACTTGTGTTCAGATAATGTTGGAACCACCCCAGTATGAACCAAGTTCTATCATGATGATGGGGAGAAAATACAGGAAGCCATACAGGGCCCTAGTATCTCTGAAGACCTCTCAGCCTTTTCCGTTTGACACCACATATGCTAATCTGGTTATATTTTTTGCCAAGTAAAGGAATCAAAGTACCAGAATAAAATGACACTTTTTCTTCCAGTATTAAAATTAAGTGATTTATTTACATTTGTTAGAATTTAATTTACAATTGCATTGATTGTGCCTGTGTGTGCTCGTTTTTATATGTGTGCGCATGTGACTGTGGAGACCAGAGGTTTAGTTTAGGTCTGGAGTCTCAATAGCTCTCTATCTTATCTTTTGAGACCCCATCTTATACTGACCTCGGGCACACTAACTCAGCTAGAATAGCCAGCCAGTGAGCCTCAGGGATTCCTGTCTCCACCTCCCCAGGTCAGAGATTATAGGCTCATGACACCATCCTTGGATTTTCTTTGGGCACTGGGGACATGAAATCATGTCATTATGCTTGTGTGACAAGCACTTTACTAATTTAGCCATCTTCCCAGCCCCTAAGCAAATTCTTTATATTTTTATATTAAAATATATTTCAAATTTTTATGAATGCCACAATTTCAATTTATTATGAATGTCACAATCTCAGAACTGAAGGAAGCCTTGCCCCCAGTCTTGAAGACCAGAGAATGGCTTCTTAGTATTTTGGGGTGCATGCTGTATCATGTTTACAGCTTACTGCCTCATATCCAGTTGTCTATTAAGTTGCTTAGCCACTAGCTTTGATTTTGTTCATTGATAATTCCTTTCCATTCTGCCATCTTCCCTTGGCATTATTTCAGCATGCAGCAGGTGGCGATAGGAAAGCACATAAATGCCAGCGACTTTTCTCTGTGAAGAGAGTCTATGATTAAAAAAAAAAGAACCAACATCTCAAAATTCAATTAATTTGTTCATTAAGAAAATGATCTTACCATACTAAAAAAATCAAGTTTCCAGAGCAAAGACCAAGAGCACTGGTAACACCTGAAAACAAACACTTGTTAACATTGTTAATTTAATTTTTTATACATTCCCTTTCATCATCATCTTGCTCATTCATGCATTTATGTATTTATGTATTTTTCAAATTTATTTTGTTTTTTTCAAGGTAAGGTCTCACTCTAGCTCAGGCTGACCTGGACTTGAGGGCAATCTGCCTACCTCTGCCTCCAGAGGGCTGGGATTAAAGGTGTGCACCACGATGCCTGGCTTTATGTATTGATTTTTGAGGCAGTCTCAAACAGCCTACCCTGGTTTGGAGCTTGCTATTAGCCTGGGCTGGCCTTGAATTTATGATTTTCTTACTTCTGCCTCCTCAGTGTTGGGATTACTGGCCTGTACCACTAGGACTAGGTCCATATTTTTTCTTTAACGAGCCTTTTTTAAATATTTAATTTATTTATTGGCAAGCAGAAATTACAAAGAGACAAAGAGAGAGACAGAGAAAGAGAGACAGACAGACAGAGACATACACACACAGAGACACACTCACAACTCACAGAGACAGAGAGACAGACAGAGAGACAGACAGAGAGACAGACAGACAGACAGACAGACAGAGAGCGAGAGATAATACATGGGCTCGCCAGGACCTCTAGCCACCACAAACAAACTTTGGACGCATGTGCCACTTTGTGCATCTGCTTTATGTGGATACTGGGGAATCAGACTCAGGTCATTAGGCTTTGCAGGCAAGTGCCTTAGCCTTTTCAATATGTGACTGACTCCGAAGTTAGTGCCAGATTCCTTCTACCTCCTGTCGTCTCTTGAGTCTGTTTCTCAGTTGATAGCTGTGGTCCAGAGTCCCTGCCTGTTGTGTGCATCTTCCTCCATGCTCCCTGGTGTGATGGGAGGTGGACATGACACTCGCTACTCCCCCACCTACTTACTTTCACAACAACCAGCTTCCAACTCTACCCACACTGCGAGTAGAGCTGGAATAAAGGCATCAATTGCCAAGCCATTTCCCCTCTTAAAGGCCATGTGCTCAGAGGTTCTGATGAATAGTCATGTCAGATTAAAGACAGAAGATTTAAGAACATTGTGGCTTCAGTTGGAGTAGATAGCAGATCTGGATTACATATTGTGAGGGCAGTGAAGAGGAGGAATGGGATGATTATGAGAAAGGCCAATGATATCAACCATGGTTTCCCCACCCTTGCTTTCTGTCACCACCAGATACCCAAAGCACTGTGAGTTTTGATGTCAAAATCAAATGGCCTCATTCTCAGCCTTCCTCCTGAGGAGATTAAAAAAAAACTATCAGTGAATCAGCAGTAGGAAGACTTGGGATACAATCTGCCTCAGTATGAATGTAAGAAAAAAAAGAATCTAATTTATTTTCCATTGGCTTGTATCATTAAATAAACATTTTATGTTATGAATTATATATTCATAAATTTATAATGTGAATTTCTGCCTTTTTATTAGAGTTGTCAGAAAAGTTTAGGAAACTTATTTCTTTCCCAGGAATTTATCTGTAACTATGACAGTATATAAGTAGGGGAAATATACAAATATGCAAAGAAATGTCCCTGTTCATTCATTTTGCTAGAGCTTTAGAACTGGAACAGACCGTAAAGATCACCCCTGTCAGTGTTTTTCCAACTGCAGCTGTGACCTAGTGGAGTGTTGGGAAATCAATTCAGAGAGTTGCAGCTAGCATTTTCTAATGCAGGAGATAATAGAGGGAACACTAGAACAGAGAGGAATATAAAATACCAGAAGCCATTGCAGGCAGTCAGGGGCAGCACCCGTGGACACTGTGAAGAGCCGCGTGCCATGCACTTCCATGTGAAGCCTCTAGCTTACCATGGTCAGCCATCATGATGTGTGACAGCCACGTGGGACAAAGGAGTGCTGGAGAGCCATGGGAAATGTCCACATCCACATAGCTACCTTGTAGGGCAGACGGAATGAGCAGAAGAAGAGGCAGAAAGATTGTAAAAGCTATGGTGGGTGAGGAGAAAAAACTGGCTGCCTCTCATATATCCATAAACCCCCTATCCCATGGACTGGTCCACAGAGGAGGGCCCCCAGTGGAGTGGGGACAGGAAGGAGGGAAATGGGGATACCATCATAAGACTTGATCATACAGTGTATCTAATTATTATCAATAAATATGAAAAGAAGGAAACATCTTTCCTGATAGTTCTCACTTTGGAGTTTGGGGGAGGGCAGTTTTCAGGTCATGTAAAAAAAATTAAAAAAGGACGACTTCTTTAGAGAAGGAAGTACAATCATCCTTCTTACATCAAATAAAATACTTCGAATTTAAGTAAGTTAAATATTTAATTCTAATATAAGCATACTAGATGTTCCTATGTTGTGAAGATGTTTGACTATTTTCCGTCGAAAATTCATTATTTTAGGAAGGCATGAGAGTGAAATGCAGACTGCACCGAGATGGAGGCACACTGCGTTAAGAAGGACTATTTCTGTGAGCACTGGAATTGGAATGATGAGTGATGAAGTCTGGATTGTTGGTGACAGTAATGACAGAGGACAGATGGGATCCTTAAGACCACGGAGCTATGCAATAGACTGAACTTGTAAGGAGTTGGATGGTCAATTGTATATTAACCAAGGAAGGTCTTTATTAAATTCCATGTTGTTGGATCTTCCTCTGGCTGTACTGAATTGGGTGAGATATAAGAATATGCCTTATAAAATATGCCACCTGTTGATTCTTAAGCTCTGTAAAATCTTAAAAATCCAATGTGCAATATATCACATGTTAATAATAACCAAACTATTTCTAACAATTTGTTAGCATGTTTGTTAACAATGTCCAGCTTAAGATATGACATAGACGTGGCAGTAATATATTGGGAGAGGACCATGATTTATAGGGAATATCATCAACTTCATTACTATTTAGCAGGAGCCCAAAATTGCCTTCTAATGCATACTTAATCACCATTATTCATTTCTTCATCCTTCAGTCACCCGAGAATGCTTGCTATGTGGTTGGTACTCTGAAGAGCTTAGGGAATACAGAGGTGTTCAGAGGATTACATTAGAAGCATAAGGCAGTGAGCCCTTCCATCCAACTTCTCCATTAGCTTCGTCCTTTACTGCACAGGCTTTTGTTCCCTATGACACACTCATTTCCAAGCTACTGCTGAATGGGTCAGCAATGGGTGCCTGTCCAGATGTCAAAGTCCTCTAACCAGATCATCTCCTTCAGGATGGCTATGGTAAGTAAATTGTGTGATTGTGTGTGTGTGTGTGTGTGTGTGTGTGTGTGTGTGTGTGTGTGTGAATTGCCCATTTGTATCCCAGCGATGGTCATAGTATTTTTCAGGGACAGTTTGTCACAGCTTCTGATGTTTATTTCAGGATCATATATTTACCCTTGTTTCTTTTACAATAATTACAGCTAATTAATTAGAATAGGTTTTATAAAGGTTAGTGTCGCTCTTATGTTTTCTATTGCTGTACAAAATAAGTACACCTTTAATACATGCTTGATTATAAAATTTACTTGAATTCATTCAATTATTTTGATAATTTCAAATGGGTTAAAGCAGTTTTTAAGCTGAAAGTTTTCTTAAACAATAGTAGAATTTCTGTTACTTGAATTGTTGCTGTGATCAAATACTGGAGAAGAAAAGGCTTTAGGAAGGAAGGGTTTTATTTTGGCTTACATTTCCAGGGAACAGTACATTATGCCAGGGAATGTTTTGTGGCAGCCATGGGAGGCAGGCTGATCACAATATTCACAGTCAGGAAGCAGAGTGAAAATGGGCAGAGAATTGGTCTATAAAACCTCAAGTTAGCTCTCAGTGACCCCTTCCTCCAGCAAGGCTCCAGCTTCTTAAGATTCCAAAACCTTTCCAAACAGAGGCAACAGAGTTGGACCAAGCTTGAGACAGTGGTGGGCTAAGAAAGAGACCTATAACCACAGCCAATCAGTCAACCTAGGATAAGTCAGCGAGACAGACACCAATGACTTCCAACACAGCTTAAAGTAGAAGCACAGAGACTCTTAAGTTCACAAGAACAACAACAACAACAAAAAAAAAACATAATAAAACTCACCTTCCATGATTCCAGGAACTGAGCAAAAGAGGGGGCGGAAAGATTGTAAAAGCCATGGTGGGAGAGATTACCCAGAGACATTACCACCCTCAGCTACAATTCATAAAGGGGGGCAACTTTGATGCCTCCTGTGCTATCCATACCCCCTTGCCACATGGATTGATCCAGTGTGCCCACCGAGGAGGATACCCAGTGGATTGGGGACAGGGAGGAGGGAAATGGGAATAGAAGCACAACATTTGCTCAATCAATGTATCAAATTTTGGACAATAAAGATAAAATTAATAAAAACAAATAAAAAACACATGAACATTTGGGAGACATTTCACATTCAACCCACAGCAAGATTGATCTATTTTTCTAGTTTCTTTTCTCCCAACTCCTACTACATATAGAGAACTAGAAACCAAACTGCAATCATCATCTTTGTACTGAAAATATTTTAGTCTTGTTCAAATGATCAGAAAAATGAAGGCATTGATCAATGAACTTCAAGTTAAAATTGTGTTGTGAAAAGCCTTCAATTTCAAGCATTTGCTAATTATCCCTTCCCTTTTCAACCTGAATAAATAGAAGCGCATTGATTTTTTTCACTGCCCATGCTTCCCACATCTATCAGAAAGTCCTGCCCATTCAATAACTCCAAATTTATCTGAAGTTCAAATAATTATCTCCATCTTTTTTCTCTTTTGGGACAGGTTTCATTTTGTGGTCCAGGCTGTCCAGGAACTCATTATGTAGCCCAGTTTGTGATGGACTCATGGAAATCCTCCTACCTCAGTTTCCCATGTGTTGGGATTCCAGAGATGAGGCAACCTCACCCAGCTATGATCTCCATCACTGTCTCCACTGCACGCACCCTGGTTCAGCTCTTCCTCCTCTCTAACCCGACACTCCAACAACCTCTTCACCAGCTTCCTTTCTAAGTGTACTGTTTGGCAGAGAGGAGTAAGATTTTGACATTATTACTTAAAACTGTTCAATGAAGGTCCTTAGCACAAATCCCAAGGTCCTTTCTCTGACCTCATAGGTTGATCCTTCCTGTACCTACCACAGGCTAAGTCCCTCTTCCAGCTCCCCAACCTTAAGATATATGTGGAGTTGCTTTTGGATCCTTGCCTGCAACCAACTCAATTTTACTTCAGGACTATTGTTAGTTTATTATTAGCAGAGCTTCTGTTCCTGGGTAGAACATTCTTTGCCTTTCTCTTCACCTGGAAAGATGTGTCTGATTCTCTTTCCATTCTCCCTTCTCAGGGGACCCTTTCCCCTGATTATTCAATCTAAGGCATCACCAGTAACTGGTTTCCACAGTATTCTGAGCTAATTCTTTCTTTGCTCTTTTGACAGTTCGTTACTCTCATTGCTCTTGTGTTTGTAATGTGAGCCTTCAACTCGAAGGTAAGCTTCATTCAAAAAAACATTGGCCTCAACACTTTAGTATCCCTGCAGTCTGTAACTTACCTTTGGGGATACGATTAGGCTTTATAGATATTTATATAGAAAGAACAAGCAATTGTGTGAAGACACAGGTGCTCTAACCTGAACCATCTCCAGGGACCATAGACTCAAAAGTGTCCCCAGTGTATTTATTCTAATTGAATAGACACTCTCACTGGGAATTCCCTTTTATTCTTTAAGTATGACTCTTCTTGGCCTCCTTTGTATGAGGACAGAAAAAGCATTTTCATTGTTATATATGTCAAAAAGTTAGAAACACCTGCTGTCAGAGTTTAGATCTTATCTTCCACTGATCTCCTTGGTGAGGAGAAATTACATTTGCTCAGGGTTCTATGCCTCTACCTTCAGGTTAATCATACTGACCTTTCTGGCAGGGATCACAGAAGAGTTGACGGATCAATGTTGATAAAGCATTTGGATAATGAAGAAAACTGCAGAAATAATGATAGCTATAATCTGTGTTTTGCTGACACATGGTAGGAGCATGCAAGAGACGGAAAACATTTCATTACGCAATCAACATTTTTTGGATTATTTATAATAATTTCAGAATGATTATATTGTGCCAACTCCATTGTTTAGGATTTAGACCCTCAAATTAATGCTTCCTAAAAGGAATATGTATATATATTTGCCTATATATACATATATATTTGCCTTTATATAAAAATATAAAAATATATAAACATATAATATATATTTGCATATAATTCTGCATCTATCTATCTATCATCTATCTATCTATGAACAAAAATGTTTTATCTGCTTGGTTAGAGTAATTTTATACTTTTCAGTTGCCTATAAATAACAAATTATCACCCTATTATTATAATGCTCGCCAGTGTCACACAACATAAAACATACAGAATCCATGTGGGTGATCTGCGTATATTTAATTTGAAGGAATTGGCTGTGCCTGTTTGCTCTATGTATTTCTGAAGAAGAGGAGCCTAATTCATCCTCACTCTCTTCACCATGGTTGTTGAATGGCTAAGAAGATATTAACCATGGAATGACTGCCTTCCTGTAGGACTGCCTGGAGGATAAGCATTAAGGAAATTGATTTAGGATTTAGTGTGGCTTAATATCATTTCCCTGCCCTTTAAGTATTCCTTCCTGATGTTACCTTTACATTCCCATGTCCCTATTATTCTAACATACTGAATGCACTCAGCCAAAAGAAGCTACGATATACCTTACCATCTGTATCCTTCCATAAACGTTGCTTAAAGGAAATTGTGAGGAGAAAGAAACATTTACTCCAAAAAACGGATTGCTAATAGGGCATTTGTGAAAATGTGGCTTACCTGAAGTTCAAATAATTATCCCTATCTCTGATGCTTTTAATTAAGGCAGGGTATCTTTCAGTATCTTGTATCCTCATCTTACTAATATAGTTGGGGTTTAAACTCTAAATTCAATAATTGGCCAAAGGTGAATTCAAGACCATATTTTCCCTCTTTGTGTCATTTTTATACCTTCTTGAAGTTGAGTTTATCAAAGGAAAAAGGGAATGCTGGATGATGATTGTACTTGTTGGCTAGGTCACCCTTGTCCTTTGTTTTCCAAGAGCTATAAATGATGGTGTTGCTGCTGGACCAAAGTTAGACTGAAAATAGGAGCGTCGTGAGAGTAAAAGACCCACAGTGACACGAGAAAAGAATCACATTTCTACTACTATTCCCAATTTGAGAAGACACTAGCAAACTTGAAACTCTTGCTAGCTTCACAGAAACTCCAACTTAGAAGCAATTTTCTCGGAGGTGTTTTGTGTCCTCTAAGCCTTCCAGAAAGTCATGTAACTCTGAGGCTCCACTGAAAATGCTGAGAAAATGAAGAAGTTGCCTATGGATGATGCCAACAAATGGGTCAGGACATCATTGTGTTATTGGTATTTTAAGGAGCTCTTATGCAGACAGGAGAGAAGTCTACTTTTTAATGAATCTAACTCGTCTGAGAAGAGTGAGTTCACAGCTGTTTGATATGCTCCATCATGCTGTGTCCAGGTTCCTTTTTTATAATTAGAAGTACAGAGAGAAAACTCAGCCTTCCCAAATTGCAGGGAATGTTTCATATAACAATAAAGGGTTGCCCTCATATATCCTCGGCCGACAGATAATAAAGGAGAAAATTGGTGCACTAAAAAATGATAGTAGGACTTTGGAGACAGGAATGGTGGTGGTAGATTTGTTAAATAGTTATTTTGGCTCTAATGTTTCTGGAGGACAAAGAGGGTAGAGATGACTTTTTGTCTGCTTTTTTCCCCTCAAAGACATCATAGTATTTAAAATTATATCTATCAAAACACTAAAACAGAACACACAACACCTGTGCAGGAGAATGCTGTCGTTCATGTAAGAGAGACCCTGAGGTAGGCAGGTGTTCCTGGGCCTTTGCACCTGCTATGTGTGCCTTCCTCCCATGTCCGGGCATCTATATGGTTCACTCCTGGATTGCCTCGGGTCTTTCTTGCAAGGTCTCTTTTTTGGATAAGTCATCTAAGTAAAATAGTGCCACAGAAAACAAGATGCTTCCTTCACTACTTCCTTTTACCCATCCTTTGTTTCTTCATTGCACTCTTCACCTCCAGACTTACTATGAATTTCACTTGATTCATCTTCTTCTCCCATCAGCTAGAGTTTAAAATCTTTAAGGAAATATGCACTATGGCATTTTTCATTTGTTATCCCTAGAGTCCACAAGGTTATCTGATATATCACAGGGGCTTATGAAATAGTCACGGGATGGAGTAGATCAGATGTTCAAAATCACCCAGCTTTTCCATCACCACATATTAGTTACTTTATTCATTGCCAGGACCACACACCTGACACAAAGCAGCTTGAGGAAGGATTTATTTCAGTTTACAGTTTTGAGGAGTCGAGTCCATCATGGCTAGGAAGGCGTGGATGCAGAGGAGGCTAGCTGGTCACACTGCCTCTGTAGTCAGGAAGAAGCAAAGGGGACACAGGAAGTCGGCTGGGCTAAAAACCTCAAGACCTCTCCTCTGTGACCCATTTCTTCCCACAAGGTTCCATGTCCTCAGGGTTATACAACCTTACCAATCAGTGCCACCAAATAGGGCCCAAGTGTTCAAACACATGAGACTGGGAGACATTTCTCCTTCAAATCACAACATACCAGTAACTCTATTTTTTAAACTGAATTTACTGCTCTCTCTCTGTCTTTCTTAAGCTTGAGGGCTGTAATGTCTTACAGGGCATTTCTTGTACATCTTTCATAGTTTAGCTCTTATGCTTAATATAAAGTGAACCAATCTGTATTACTGTATTGTTTCTAAATATACCCTATCATACAGTGGGGAAATATTGACTTGATACTTGGACAAATGTCTAGTCTGGCTTTCCCTAGCTGAGCCTTTGTTTTTCTATACAGAATAGACCTAGAAGGCCTGGGGTGGGTGATGTATGTCTGTAATTTTAGGACTCAGGAGGAGGAGGCAGGAGGAGTGTCACAGATTTGAGTTTAGTTTCCTATACAAAATGAAGTGCTGGGCCATTCAGAGAGACATAGTAGACTGTATACAGAAATAAACTAAAGTAAACCCAAACCAAATGTAGCCCAAGGCAGTTATGTAAAGCTGCACAAGAAGACAGAGTTTTGGTGGAATGTGGAGTTTCTTCAAGGTGTTTCTGCTGCCAACACAGGCCCAGGCGTGCACTGCACTTCTGATGACTGACAGAGCTGGAAGGTCCCCAGCCTCCAGTGAAGGTGCCATCACAGACATCAGGCGATACCAGCTGTAGACTTATGAGGATGATGGGTCACAAATACAGAAGACATGTTTTTCCATCCTTTGTGCTCAACATTGGTGACTCTGTGTAACAGTAGATTTGATTTTTAGCTCAGCCATTCAGTAAGTACAAACCTGTCATTATCCCACAGGTTCAAAGAGGCTCTTGGGGGCTGGGAAAATGGTACATTGGGCCACGTGCTTGCTGTGTGTGAAAGCACAATGATCTGGATTGTGATCCCCAGAACTCACATAGAAGCTGGCCTTACAGTGTGTGCCTGTCATCACAGCTCTGAGGAGGTGGAGACAGGAGGACATCTAGGGCTTCCTGTTTAGCTTGTCTAGCCAACTTAATGAGGTCAGAGTGAGACCCTGTCTCCACAAATAAAAGAGCTACTGCAAAAGACACCCGAGATTGACCACTGGCCTCTGTGCACACATACACTCACACACATACGAACAGGCATTCATTCATGCAATGCACACACATACACACAAAACAAAAACAAAGAAGCTATAGTCATACCTGCCTTATTCACCTGGAGACACGGACAGTCTTCAAATGAGAGCAGGGAGCCCTGAGATTCTCATGACCTGTCAGCTGTTCATCCTGTTAAAAACATGGTCTTCTAAGCTCAAGGCTTAACTGCACTGCTCTCATCCTGCATAGCGGTGGCCTCCACCATCAGTACTGTGATACAGGCAGGGCTTTCAGATTGGCTCCTCCATGTCCAGAATGGGCTCACTGTCAACACAAGGATCCCAACTCAGGCTCTCAGCTTCTCCTGCTTTTAGGCTTGCTTCAATTTTGCACCAACATGATTAGTAGAGAGGAAATTCACTAGCTCCCCCACAACTTCTAGCAAACAAGGAACTCTTTTTTTCCCCTGAGGCTCACATGGGCCAAGAGTCCTATTATGACAACTTCAACTTGGTCTTGTCACAAAGGTGGTGAGTTTGGCTTGCAAATGCCAAATATTGCAACTTCCTCTGCCTGGCCTTCCTTGGAGGGCTTATCCAGCCTGTGATGGCGTGGGTCCCCTCCATCTGACCTGTGCTCTGCCTGCTGGCTGTCCATCATAGTCACGAGGGGAATGTTTTAGAGGGGAGGGGTTCTCATGATGCACAGTCAGGTTTGAGAAACTGTTCAACATGAGGATGTTGCCAACATTTCTTTCTGTGCAGAACAAATTTCCATATTGAGCTATAACACCCATTTTATTGATAATTTTCATACATATACATAATGTATCTTGATCATAACTCTCTCCCATTATTTTCTTTTGTTCCCCTCTTCCCAATCCCCTTCCGTCCATTAGGTTTTTTCTTTTTTTCCTTCATCTCTTTTTTCTTTCCTTCCTTCCTCCCTCCCTCCCTCCTTCCCTTCTTTCCTTCCTTCCTTCTTTCTCTCTCTCTTCCTTCTTTCTTTTGGATTTCAAGAACACATTTTATTGACTTTAAAAACAAGTAGCATTCAGTAACTGAAAATTCTTTTTCTGTACAGACCTGAAACCATAATGACATTCCATATGTATACCTCAGGGATTACAATATGCTTTTTATTACAAAAAATTGATTTTACTTTGCTCCTTTTTAATTTAAAATTTTAAATTTGGCCAAAAAGATTTAGGTATCTTTCATTCTGTCATTTTAAAATGCAGATTTGTTTTTGGTGATCCCAACTCTCTGATCCCCAATCCTTCTCTTCCCAGTCCATTCTCCTCTGATAGCTTCCCCCTTCTATTTACAGGGCACCCTCAGTTTTAGATTTACTAAGCAAGTCCATTTAGATAAACACAAAGTGTTAGGAGGTAACATTGAGATATCAGCCTGTCTGTGGACTCATCATACACTAACTCACTCACTGCTGTCAGCACCCTGTGGGAGAAGCACTGATCTAATTTTGTCCGTTGTAGAAAGTCTGCTCTCCTCACCATCATTCTCCTTGCTCCTTC
>PVHP010000688.1:73826-131660 GCA_004024765.1 Zapus hudsonius
CTCCCTCCTTCATCCTGTTGTCTAGCTAATTTAGCACCTGGACAACCAATCTTCCAATGGAGTAACATCTCTGCGCTTTCCTGGGGCTTCATGCAAACTCTTGCAGAGAAATGATCCTGTTCTATTCATAGCCACTGCTGTGGTATGAATATAAAATGTCTCCCATAGGCTCATGTGTTTGAATATCTGGTCAGTGGTACTGTTTGGGAAGGTTATGGATCCTTGCTGGAGTAAGTGGGACCTTGGGGTTGGGGCTTTGAGGTTTTAGATCCTGGCCATGCTTCCTGTCCCACTCTGTTCCTGATTGGGGACACAGTGTGATCATCTCTGCTTCCTGCTCCTGTCACCAAGAACTTTCCACAGGAAACTCTGAGCTGAATTGAACTCTTTCCTTCCTTAAGTTGTGTCTGGTCAGGTATTTGTGCACACAGAAAGGAGAAATTACTGAATACAGCCTCTGTTAGTAGTCACATTGGTGGTTCTATACCTAAAATATATACTAGTGCCACAGCACCTGCTTAGTAAATAAATGTTTGAGTTAAACAAACATGTATGTATTGAGTCCACTATTACCAAGCATTCTCTCAGGGACTGCTCAGGGAATGGATAAATTAGATAATCTAAGAGCTTGCTTTCAGAGTATCATAGTCTTAGTTATTAGATCTATTTGAGTAAATATGAATAAATTACTGGCCTATTTAATGATACTATGAATAATTCTATTGGTGAAAAATATTGAAATAAAATTATTCAGTATATATTTTAGAGCTCTCTTCAGGTATTTCAGAGTTAAGTGTACTTCTGAGTTAAGTCTTGAGGAGTTAATTCACTTTGTACTACTATTTTACCTTCAAAACCGGTCATGATTCAACCATGAACTTATCTGCTATCCTAAAGCTCTCATAAATATGAAAAATCAGTTATCTAGCCTTTTTCATGTAAAGCAAGATCCACTAATCATGTGGTGGCAGTTACGGGAATAACAGGAGTGACATATGAGCAGTAGTGGTAGGCTTTTGGAAGGTGACAGGAGCAGCCCGAGTTCAGTCTCACCCGTTGACCCCAGGTGACTTCTCGAGATGTCTGGTGTATGACATTATATAAACCTAATTTGACTTTTAGAAAACATTTTTTTATTTATTGTCCATAATGAGTTACATTATTTAATGGGCAAACAATGAGTTGTTATCCCCACTTCCCCAATCCCAATTAGCTGGATATCCTCCCCTGTGGTTAGTCTGGATTAGTCGTTATTTGACAGAGATGCAAAATACCAAGTGATTCTTTTATCTGATATTATTTATTTAGCAGAAATCCAAAGAACCAAAAAGCCATACAACTTTCTTTTTTTAGTTAGCATTGACTTTAGAGTCTAAACAGCAGTGATATAAAAATGTTGTTAATATCTTATTATCAGTTTGTTCTATTTCAAGTATTCATAGAAAATTATATTCTATTAATTTACTCCCTTCAGCAAAACCAAGTTACTTACAGAGTGGTCTTGCCCACACTTTTGCAAAATGAACCCTATAAAAGCATTGAGAAATCAAACTAGCTGTTTATGAATGAGAAATAAGGTCTAATATCAAAACATTGTCCCTGAAATGTATTTGATTTGGGACATATGTCAACACAAAAAAAATATGTTAAAATAATTGGCTACGAGCAAATATGCTTATTGCATTTCTTTCTCAGAACATCCAAGCACACCTGATGTTTATGAAAATATTCCCTAAACTCATATTAAACCACCTGGCCAACTTCTGTCTAATCTCATTTTACATACAATTGTTTGTGCATTGTTAATGCATGTCTTCTGCCTTGCAAATATTTCTATTGTTTGGGACAGAATATCTCATCTCTTTAAATCTTTTCAGAAACCTCACCTATAGCTCTCATCTAGTGCTGTTACAGCCATAGTCACTTCCAAATCATCATTTCATCTTCGAATATCATCTTGAACTTGCTGAAGTTAAGATACAAGTATATCTTGTAGCAACTAATTTTTGACAGAAAGTCAGAAAGCGGGGAAGTCATTCCTCCTGTGTGTAATAGAAAGAGGGAGATTTGCATACAGCTTGTGAAGATTTTTTATTGTGCGTCAGTATGCATCCAAAATTTCATATAAAATAAGTTGACTGTCCTGAAAATTTCCCAAGAAATATAGCATGTGCTGTTTATGTGTGGAATGTGATTGAAGTCACCTTAAGCAACAATGTGATCAGGCATCCTGGTGGAGCCCGTGGGCTTGTAAACAGAGAGAAGCCTGTGAGTCCTTGTGGGATGAGGCAATTCGTCTCTCTGATTCCTCAGTTTTAAAAAAGGGCTCACTTTTCTATTTCTCAGATACTACAGGCATCTGTTTTATAGGTTTTGTGATGGTTAATCTCTGGCTTTCCATTTAATAGGATTTATAGTCATCATGGAAACAAACCTGGGCTATTGTCTGAGGAATTTTCTATTTTAGGTTAATTGAAGTGGGAGGAGTCACTCTAACTGTGGGGTGGGGCATTGTTTCATGGGCTAGAGTCTTGATTGAATTAAAAGGAGAAAGTGAGATGAGCAGCAGTGTTTATTACTGTTTCTTTTAAAAACTGTGAAATTTATTATATGAATACATTGCAAGTTGTTTGTAGTCTGATTGGATATTCTCTTAAATTCCCTTGCCCAGCCCCCCCCTTCCCCAAAGAATCCACGTCAGTGAGGTATCAGTAGTCACTGTGGTGTCAGGAATGCACCAGTCAGTTACCTTGAAAACAGTTACCTTGAAACAGCCTCACAGTACATCTTTTCAGCAATGCTCCCTGAGGCTTAAAGGACATGTCAGAAGTCTCCTTTAGTGTTAAGACTCTTAACATTCTGCTTCAATGAGACTTGAGTCTCCTCAGTGTCTACCACCATCTCCATAGAGATGGTTCTCTGCTAGCTCTGAGAGAGAGAGAGTGGGACTCATATTTATTCTCAGATTGGTGGATATAGTCTGACCATCTCTGCTTCCTGCTGCTGCCACAGACCTTCTCCACTGTGACAAACCAACCCCTCCATTCTTTTTTTAAACTTAAAATAAAATATTTTTTTGGTTTATTACCTAACAGAACAGGAAGTTCGGAAGTAAGCAATATCTGAAGTTCTGTGAATTGAATGGCAGTCAGTGTCCTGTGTCCTGTCTGCCATTCTGCTCTGCCATGTCCAACATGCTGGGGTTGTTCCCATGGTCACAACTCAGTGACATGTCAACACAAAATTTTTGAAGAGCTACAAGAAAGAATGTCCCTTCTTTGTGTCTCTTCAAAAAAAGAAGTAAACTCTCTAGAAGTCCCTTCCTCTGCTCCACTTCCAAATTTTCCTTCACTGGGCTCATTGACTAGAATCCCACCCACTGTGAGCCTGCTCCACAGCCTGATTGGCAAGGGAAATGGGGTCCAAGCATGGTTGGCTTGGAGCTGGGGAGACCTGGCTTCCTCTGAAGCCCAGACATTCCCCTTGTCCAAATCAGATGTGAATTCAATTAACAAGGAAGTTGTAGGTGAATTTTTGCTGTCAGCTGCCAACTGAATCTGCCATTCTCTTTATACCCCTGCTTTCCAGGACTTTCCTTAGCATAGAGTTTGTGGAAAATTCTTATTTTGCATAGCAACCTGGATAAGCTACAGGGGGTTGGAGAGCTTCAAAATGGAGTTTGGTTAAAAATAATCATTACTTTTTTCTTTTTAGCTTTTATTGATATCAGAATTATATAACATAAAGTACTAAAAGTGATATTAAGCGTTGATTAGTATAAATCTTCTAAATAAAACCTTTTGAATTTTTTAAATGAGAAAGGAGCTTATTTCTGTCAACTTCCATATTTCCATTTTAGGTTTCTAAAGGAAATTTTCCTAGATTATTTCTTTCTAACAACCAGAATTAAACCACAATCTATGTGGTTTCTATCTGACTATAAGAAAATGAGTTTTATTTCCAAGTTGGAGTATCTGTGTACAAAGGCCTTAAATCTAGGTGATAAGAAAAAAAAAATCATTAAGGTCAAGTCACTATTTTTATCCTGGTGATGAATTTGAAATTCAGAGAATATATTAAGTGTTTAGTATCTCTTTATTCAATAAATTCTTGAACTTGTTCCCATATAGATGAATACTCGTGTTCTAGCTGGATCAGAGTCTATGTACAGTTTTCTACTATGCTGTCCCAAAAAAAACCCAATGCTTTCTAGCTGGGTTCTTCAGAAATTTTCACTGGGTCTAGGAGGTGAGAAGGGAAGATTAAAATCATGATGCCTAGGTTTATACTTAAGCACTTAGAAGGATCATGATGACAGGAGAATAGAGAAAATACAGGAAAAAGCTGAATACTGGGGAAGTGTGATGTGTTGAGGGGCCACCTCTCACAGTAGGTCTGAGGAAGATTCCCAAGCAGAAGGAGCAGTGTGGGAGAGATACTGTTGGAGAGGAAACCTAGCCACCTTCAGTGTGATGATGTGCACCAGTGTAAATGTGTTGATGTCTATTGAGGCTGTGCAAACTGAGCGTGTCAGTCTACTCAGGGTTTAAAACTACTGAGTATGCAAATATATTCATGGGTGTACAAACTTTGAGTGTGTAAGTTTGAACAGTGTACAAACCCTGAGTGTACACATCTACCCTTGCTGTGTAACTTCTCAGTTAGTAATTTTATCCAGGGTGTGCAAACCCTGAATGTATCCATCTATTCAGGGTGTGAAAACACTCAGTGTGTTAGTCTATCCAGGATGCACAACCCTGAGTGAGGAAGTCTGTCCAAAAGGACTGGCCAGTGTGAGTAGAAATGAACATCCAGGCAGAGGTCCTGAGCAAAGCAAGCACACAGGGGAAGGCTGGATGAGGAACCAGTAGGAATACCAAACATGGGTGCAAAGTGTTGTTCAATGTTATGGAGACCAAAGACGTGCAAAGGGAAAAGGTCAAGGTTGTAGAGCACACCTTCGATTATTTAAAAAAAATAAATGCAGGGTTTGAGAGATTTCTCAGTGGTTAGGAATGCTTCCTGTGCTGTCCTCAAACATGAGGGCATGAGGGGACCTGAGGCAGTCTGCATCAGATGCACCAGCACCCATGTAAACAGCTGGGTGATGTCATGCACATCTCTAACCCCTGGAGAATCACTGGTGCTCATGAAAACAGAAAGCTTTGGAATTCAGAGAAAGTCCATCTCAAGGACAAAACATGGAAGAGCGAGCGATGGAGGAAGCCACCTGGTTCTCTTCTGGCCTCTTCACATGTGTGCACATGTCTGCACACATATACAGGCCTTATACACACACCACAAGCAAAAATCATTAAAACATAAAAAGGGGTGGAGGAGAGAGCTCAGCAGTTGAAGATGAATTGCTTGCAAAGCATGCGGGCTGGTTTCAATGCCCTAGCAACTCACAAAAAGCCAGACACAAAAATCTGCACAAACATTGGGTATTTCATTTGCAATGGCAAGAGACCCTGGTACAATCCCTCTTCTCTCTCTCTCTCTCTCTCTCTCTCTCACACACACACACACACACACACACACACACGTAAATAATAAATAATAAATAAATACAATGCAGAGTGTAAATGAAATATATTTGATTAAGAAAAACAAATATGATGAAACTGATTCAATTCACATTAACCACAACTTTAAGCAATTCTTCTCCCGTTACAAACAGACATGATAAACTTCCCAGGAAAGAACAAGCAGTTTAAGACCACAGAAAAGACTCCAGGAATTTCAAGAGTGTTGTATGTTGAACTTTTACAACACTCTATCCCTTTTATCTATGGAAAGCAAAGGCAGGGAAGAAGTGACTTGTCTCAAGTCTCACATAAAGAAAGTGGCAGACAAGGACCAGTGTTTTGTATTTCTGACTTTCAATACTTTTTTTTAAATTAAAGCAAAAAATAAATAATAAATATGTAGTAATGATGATTCATTCACACGACTCCAATGTAATAATAAGGAATACAGAGTAAGAGCAATCAATTATCTTTAGAAGAAAAGTAATAAGCAACTCACAATATTCCTAGTCGAAATGGGATTTTGCTACGAGTCTGGGAATTATTATAGTATTGTAAGTTCTGCCCAGAGGTGGAGTGATGACCTTTTAAGTCTCACTTCATCATGTGGAGAGGTCCCTGACACAGAAAGTCACAATCATGCAGGGTTGTGGGGATAATCTGCCAGACCATCGTTCTAATCATCTGTGGTATTCAATGTGGTGTAAATGGGTGTGCGTCTCTGATGATCTGTGCTCATACTTTAAGATGGACAGCATTGCGAAGCTACATGTCAACTACATGTCCGCTGGAGGTGATTGTTTAATTGATAACCTTGTATTTGAGGAAAATGTCCTCTGGGATAGCGAGGTTGCCAGAAGATCATAGAAATCGTGTTTAGATCTGTGAAGCTGAAGAGGGCTCTCCGGCTTACTGAGAGTATCATAAAAATTTACAGTGTCATTTCAGGAAGAAAAATTCATTTAAAAATGTCTGTCTGCCCATAAATCAGAACGCATTGAAAAAACTGGAAAAAAAATCTTAAAACTATATTTCCCAACAATTAATAGCATAATGTATGTCTCTATGTCTCATATATGCTGAAACCTTCAAACTTAATCCTCCATACACAGAATATAAATTACTAAAAACATTAAGTTTGTGATAATGTTCCCTCTTGTGAGATCAAGGAGACTGGGTTTCCTTAGCTGATGTCTGTGAGACTTCCATTTCTCCCTTGGGTGGTGGCTGGTGTATTTTAGCCTACACTTTATGATCTATATGCTTGAGACATTGTTGCATCCTGGCATACCTTGAAATCAAGTTCCACCAACTGTAGACCTGTCTCTAAATACTGCCTGCTGCTATCCACGTGTTTCAGGGGAATACAGACTACAATACTTGTTCATGGCTGTTCCACACCACAGTGGTAGGGTAAGATACATGCAGAGGAGACAATATGCCACACAGATATAAGTTATTCTCTACCTTGCCATGAAGGGAAACATGGTAACATTTAGTAAAATGGGGACTCAGTTGTTATATTTTTATGTTGAACAGGCTTAGGCTCCATAGGGGAGATTGTGACATGTTTGATGCTATTGAACAGTATGGTCTTAATGATACTGTTTGCTCTGAAGCTGGCGTGTATACAGCTTAGTAAGACTTAGGTCTAGTAAACATAATTAATTCAATGATGTTAATTCATATTTTCCAAGATATAATATAGATTATATCATGACAGAAATGAGAGTATCAGTCGCCCAGAGATAAGACAGAGAGGATTAGTGCTGTTCCTGACAATGATTTTATCAGTCATCTTCCACTTATCTCTAATAATAGGGATTGAGGGAAAAAAAAAACTCACTATTACAATAGGTAGATGGATTCATATGAGAGGAAGGGCTCCTCAGTTTATGCCAATAACGATTCCCTCTTTTCAAAGGGACATTGTTGATTTCTATTAAAAATCAACTGTTTTCAAAGTTGATTTTTAACAATAATGAACCATTATTTCCCTACAAATTCACAATTGGAATATTTTCTAGCTGATATGTAATGTTAGAAAAAATATACTTGATTTGACTTTAGTAGTCACTATTGTAGTTCGTTTTAAAATATTTAATTTTTTACTGGCAAGAAGAGAGAGAGAAAGAACAAGAGAGAGAGAGAGAGAATAGATACACCAGGAGCTCCTGCCACTATAAACAAACTCCAGCTGCATGTGCCACTTTGTGTATTTGGTTCTACGTGGGTACTAGAGAATCAAATCTGCACCAGCAGGCTTTTCAAGCAAGTGCCTTTAACCCTTCAGCTGTCTCCTCAGCCCAGGAGTTCCTTTAAAAAAGAGGCTAATTTCCTAATGTTCACTAGGTCACCTTATATTTTTAATTGCAGGGCAAGATTCATTATTTTATAATTGGTCAAGATTCTACATTCTCCACATGCGTGTTTTCCAGAATTTTTTTTAGAGCAATGAGGGCTTTTGGCTTTTTTTTTTTTGAAAAAAAAAAAAAGAAAGGATATCTTTCTAAGAAAAAAATGCCTAATATGTGTATGATATACATATATGTACTTTTTTTGAGACAAAGTTTTAGCATATAGCCCAGAAGGGCCTAGAACTAGAGATTTCCCTTCTCTCTGCCTCATGTGTTGAAATTAAAGACATGCACTTCACATCATTAAGAAAGAATGAATCCGTTTTCTAAATTGTCCATGCTCCATAGATTACTCCTCACCCATGATTCTGCAGGCAACCCCAGTTACATTCCGTGGGTCACAAACAGGGGCACACAAGTAGGAAGGGAATGCATGGGGACACAGAAATTTAGTGGAAGGGGGGCAATAAGAGAAGGTAAAGGTTGGTCATCATGTTCCGAATATATTCTATACATAAATGAAATTGTCAAGAAGTAAATTAAGCATAACGTTATTTAAAAAAAGAGTTAAGCAGGTTTAGTTGCATGACTAGTATTCAAAACCATCCCTATTTATCATATTGGAAAACATTTATATTAGCATGTACTTTATTAGCATATATTTTTGTCTTATATTATTTTGTCATTTGGCCAAGGATGAAAGCAAATAGTTAATTATATTTGTGATATACATAGTAAAGTATTTCTGTTTTTTATGTTTCAATTCACTAAACAGACACCAAAGTAATGCCTATAGGGCATCCATATTGTCTTAATTCAAAATATGGGGCTATTCTTCTAAGACTTGAAATGGCATTATAAGTTTTTTAGCATAGTAGGTCATGAGACAATAGACGTACATATTTTTATAAAGAATTATCTTTATAATATTGTTGGTTATATGCAGGATTCAAATAAATATAGTAGGGTATAAGATCCATTTGTTGCAATTTATGTCCTAAGGATTGCTTCATTCATAGTCTACTCAATTTGTCTAATTTTATTTAGACAAGCTGATCCCTCATTATTGGAAATAAACACATGCATTTTTATGAACTCTAGTAAAAACCATTGTGCTATTATTCATCACATCACGTGATGAATCCTAAACCCAAAAAGTCTCCCTATTCGTTGGAAATAAAGAAACTTATTGATCTCAACAAACCTTATGCAGCTGTTCCAAACATGATCTTTACTGGGAAAAAAAAGCACAGTATCTTCAAAGAGAAAGCACTCTTCTCTCAAAATTGGCACAGATGTTGCAAAGTTCTTTCGTAGATAACACTAAATAAACTACTCTGTGATTTCCTTGCACTTTCCATTTTCTATACAGTGTATCCACATTCTTTCACAATGACAGGGAATGAATGGATCCCTGTGTGTTTACATTCATTTCTCAATATTGGCTTCCCCTAGTCCCTTCTTGGGTTTTCCTGAAAGTACAGGCATCAGAGTGTCCTGGTCATTTAGGCCATGGGTAGTGCATGAGTCTTTTTCTTTCTTCCTTCCTTCCATCTTTCCTTCCTTTTTTCCTTCCTTCCTTCCTTTCTTTTTCTTTCTTTGGCGGTGATGTTTAATGTGGGTGTGATAATTAGATTGATTATGACAGTGTTTAGAAAGTCTGGCCAGGTCAGAATAAAGCTGACATTCTCCTCTTTGTTAACCTAGACATTATGTTTCTATTAACCCAGCACAAAATTGACTCAGAAAATCTTTATACAGTCATTTAAAATTAAATTAAATTTTTCCTAAACGTTATACTCTTATATCCCCTTTACCCTGCCCCCATTCTCCTGAGTGCTATCCTGAGTGGGGTTATTGGTATTCAATGTGGGGTCCTGAAGGGCTTAGTCTCTCTCTGTGTGGGGAGGGATTCCTCTGTATATTCCTAACCACTCTGTGGCTTTTACAATCTTTCTGTCTCTTCTGCAAATTTCCCTAAGCTCTGGCAGATGTGTGATTTAGTGTTGAGTTTGCTACAGCTGCTGGATTTTTGCTTTGATGAGTTTTGAGTGTCTGTTGACATCTCCTTGCAGCTGGTTGTCAGGTTAGAAGTGAGAGCAGTACTCGTGTTGCTGCATCCTCTGAATGTTGTAGAGGTGACATGTTTCATGGTAGGCACTTAGTTATCTTTTCTCATCGTATTGATATACCTGTGGACATAGCACATAGAAATAGCATACTGGAACTGAGATGGAAACCAGTTGCCTCCTGCCTATCCCTCATAGTGCTGCAAAGTGCTATGGGAGCTGCTGGGGGGTGATGGTCACCACCAGTGTGAATAAGCAGGAGATCCTGTAAGCTATGAAATCAACCACTAGGTAAGTACACACCTGTGCTTTCATAGCGCACAGCCTATGCGAGTAACCAACTATTCATGGATTGAACAGGAGACCCACTCAGTGGGAAGGAACTCATACTTGGTACTGGGAACCAAGTCAGAATCCCATGGCTAGGAACTCAAGGACTCCAGAAGGAAGCCTCCACTGCTCTTTGGCTAAGAAGAGTGGGTATACACATTAAAAAGTCTCCAAAATAACTCTGTTTATCCCCTTTAATACAAATTGCTCTCACTCTTGTTTTGTTTGGAGAATCTGTTTTGTTTTATAGATTAGAGAGAGGATTAGGAAGATCCAGCATCCATGAACACAGATATTAAACTGTTTTCTATGAATGTAAAATTCTCATTGTCAGCTGGCTTCTTCACTGCTATGTCAGTGACTTTCTTGCTATGAACCAATCTCTGCTAAGAAGCAGCTAAAGGGAAAAAACAGGGGTTTCTTTTTGCATACAGTTTCAAGATACACTCTATCATGGTGAGAAAGGTGTGTTAGCCAGAGAGACTGGTGGTCACATTGCAACCAGAGTCAGAAAGAGAAAAGAACAGGAAGTGAGGCCAGACTATAAAACCTCAAGACTGGCTCCTCATTAACCCACTTCCTCCAGCAACACTCCACCTCCCCAAGGTTCAGCAACTCCCCCAGAGTGTCTCTTTGCTGGGGATAAAGTGTCCAAACACACGAGCCTCTGGGAGACTTACATGCTCAAACGACAATAACCAGTTATGCTAAAATTTCCTACTTTGCCAAATAAATCTAGGACTTCATATAAAATATGTAAAATGTCCTCTCACACTATATAGTAAAAAGCTTTGAAAACACATTTGGCTTAATGATTCTGTGGGATCTATATGGTGACTGTGTAATAAATATATATAGAATCAATATTGATAAAGAAGATTCCTGTAGATTATTTCCATATGCAATTTACCAGCATTATTCAAAGAGTAATTGATAGCATAGTTCATAATTATGATTGCAGGCTCCATTCAATTTACTGATATTTGTATCATATAAGACAAGCTCAAGGATAGGCTCTGATGACAATCCATCAGGGACTCCCTAGGGCTTCAATTAAATCCCACAAGCATTTGTCTGTGCTAAATACGTGTCAGGCCTGTGTAGACAGCAATCATGCTTCACTCTCTGAAAACACACAGCCTGGCTTCACATGGTCCTATTAATCAGCACTGATTGGGTACAGTGATTCAACCAGCTGTGAATTCATCTCTGCACACAGTCATTTTTATCTCATTTCACCTGATAGTCATGGGGCTATTATTAGAGATGGTGTGATACGTCAAGATAAACTATGCCTTCAACATTATATAATCTGCCAACCTGAAAATGTCATCAAAAAAAGATATTAGGATAGATTTTAATGACTCCGTCACGACAGAGCTATATTTAGGAGGAGGTACCATTGGCCAATGAAAGCTTGGGTTTGTTCTCAGCTCAGCCCATGACCATCCCTGCAATCTTGGACAAGCTACTTAAATCTTCTTACCTTAACTCTTTCTTCACTTGTCAAACATAGACTCTAAAGCTGCAAGCTGCTCTTACCATCACTCTGGATAAGTACCTAACAAAAACAACTTCAAGGGAGAAATGACTTGACTTTAGCTCACAGTTTCAGAAATTTCAGCCTGTGTGGTCATTGGCTCCATTAATTTTTGACTGGCATTAAGCCAGATATCATGGAAGTAGTAGAAGGTACCCAAGGCTTCTCACATCCCAATTGGGCAGGAAACACAGAGAAAGACAAGAAGGGTCTGGACACCAGTTGTAATCAAGGACTTGCCTCAAACTACGCCTCACTTTCCAAAGTGTCCAGAACCTCCCACAACAGAACTACCAGCTGCTGACCACGTTCTTATCATGTGAGTTTATGAGGCTTATTTCATACTCACATGATTACACCAATGGCATATTCTCAAGAATGTTGTTTGATAGATAAAATAATCCATATTTTCAAGTCTGGTTCCTCAAGAAACAGATACTGAACCTCTGGGTTTGCAGACAAGCAATCAGTTAGAGACATTTCTGGGAATGTACACCCGAGGAGACTGAAGAACACTGTATGATATATATTAATTATCGTAGTTTATCTTAAATGTCATTTCTTTATTTCTTAAATTTATTTATCTATACTCTTATTTAGTAATTCTCTTCTGAACTTTTTCTAAGATCTTCCATTTGTTATCATCAGATAATAAAATTAATCAGACTAATCAAGTTAATTAATTCTCACCTATCCTGTCTGAGAAAATTATTCATTTTAAAGCTGTATTCATTATAATTAACCCCTGAAAACTTGCATATATTTAAAGTGTATGGATTAATTATTTCTGCCCCTACCCACACATGTACATCTGTGAATCCATCATGACACTATCAAAGTATTGATTCAACATTTCAATCACACATGGCAATGTGTAAAGTACCTACCCTTCTACCCTGTCTCCACCTCTGCTTACTGTCCATGCAAATTGGTATTTTGCAGAATTTTTAATAAGTAGAATCATAGGTTATATACTTTTGGAACCATAAGACTTCTTTTAATCAGCATGACTATGCTGAAGTCTACCTATATTACAGTTTGGATCAATATGTCATATCTTCTAGTTGTCAGTGGTGTTTCATTGCATGGATTCCCAACAGTATGTTTACTTGCTCATAGACATAATACTTCCAGTTTTATTGTTTTAAATAAAGCATCCGTGCACATTCAGATGCAAGCTTTTTATAGATATAGGGCTTTCTATCAAAGAATGGCCTATGGTTTGCAAATATTTTCCATGTTTATGTTTTGTTGTTTTATTCTATTGACAGGGCATTTTGAGTCCCAGCAATTCTTAAATTAAGCTGCACCTTTTTTTTCCTTTGTGGTTTGTAATTTTGGTATCATGCCTAAGACAAATCTGCCTAATCCAATGCCAAAAATATTTCCCACATTAGATGTAATGTTCAGAGATTGAAAATTCAAAGCCATCTTGGGTAAGTAGGGAGAAACCTGTATCAATTTTGTTTTTCTACCATCCTTTTGATGTATTTAGGTCTATGAATTTATGTGAAGCGTAAATTAAGGATCAAAATTCTTTTCTTGGTATGTGGATGTCTAGCTCTTCTGGCATCATTTATTGAGAAAGCAGCTTTCTCTACAAAATTCAATACACACACATATATCCTTTTTGTTTTCTTAGTGTTTATTTTTCTGAACTATGTTGATAATTTAATATTTTAATGTGCTTTTATTTTTTTACTATTAGTCATTAATAATTATTTTTCTATTCATTAAAAACCTCAAATTTGAACAAGAGTAAAAATACAGCACAGCTGTACCATAATGGTACCATGTGATGACTATTGCTTATAGTTCCTTCTAAAAGTTTTATTTTTATTTTTAAAATCATTTTTATCATTTTGAGCTTTGCAGTATGAACAAATTGCATATTGGTCATATTCCCATCAGGTAATACTCTTCTATACGTTCCCCTTTTCCCCCATTCTATGGAGGACCCTCCTCCTCCTCTGTGGGTTGTCGGGGTTCACCATGAGGTCTGTATGTGGAGGGGCAATGTTTCAGGATATGCCTTTCCAACTTACGTTTATGAATAAGTGTGCATGTTCCTGTGTGTTTTGTGTGCAGGTGAGAGTGTGGGTGTGCATGCCAAGGTGTGTGTGTGTGTGTGTGTGTGTGTGTGTGTGTGTGTGTGTGTAACTTTTGGCTCAGGTTTTGCCTTTCCACCTCATTTGAGGCAGGGTTTTTCTCTCTGGATCTCACCATGTGGTTGTGGTTGTTTTTCTGTACTTGCCTGAAAATTCTTGTCTCTGCTTCCTATCTCCCTGTCAGTGTTCTAGGATCACAGAAGCTCACCATGGCTTGGAGCTTTTTATGGGGAGGATTGAACTCAGGCTTGAGTGGTGGCCACTTTCTCCACTGAGCCTTTCCCAAGTCCTCAAAAGTAACTTTTCTATGAAATAATTTTTACAATGGTCATGACATTATCTAGATGACCTAATTTTCATCTATCAAGATATTTCAAATATCATCTATACTGTTAGTTTCTTGCCATGAAATTATTCAAAATTGCCTCCATCATTTCCCTACAAATATTGTCTGTGGTGACATTTCATTTCTCTTTTTAGATGGAAATAATCTGCGTGAGATCTTTAAATATTTTAGCATACAGACATATAGAAAATTAGGTTTCATTATTTTTTTTCTTGAAATTTTAGCTTCCCTTCTAATTTGTCGCCCCTTTGTCTTGCTATATCCTCCATGTATGTACTCTCTTCTACTTTGAGGTCACCAGTGATCATTCGTCAATTTCTCTATTCTGTTTTCTAAATATTTTATTTATTTATTTTCAAGCAGAGAAATACAGAAAGAGAGAGAGAAAGAGAGAGAGAGAGAGAGAGAGAGAGAGAGAGAGAGAGAGAGAGAGAGAGAGAGAGAACACCAGGGGTACATGTGGATACTGCAGAATTGAACCCAGGGCCTTAGGTACTGGAGGCAAGTGCCTTAACCACTGAGCCATCTCTCCAGCACACTATTCTGTTTTCTTGTTCCATTCATCTGTTCTTTGCCAAAACCACACACACACACACACACACACACACACACACACACACACACACACACAAACAACATCTTGATTTTGGTAAATTTACAGTAAAATTTAAACCCAGGAGTAAGCATTTCAGTTATTTTCTCCTTAAATGTCTGTGTTTGTCTATTTGGGGTCCTTTATGTCTCCATATAAACTTTAGAAAGTTCGTCAAATTCCACACGTTACTTGGTAGAAGTTTGTTATGGATTGAATTGAATGTAAACAACAAAATTATAAAAAATGATATTTTGACAACAGTGAGTCTTCCTATCCATGAATATGGAATATCTATGCATTTATTTTATTATCTGACTTCTTTCTTGGAAGTTTGACCAATTTTGTTGATCTTTCTGAGTCTGCTTTATATTTATTTCATTTGTTTTTAATATTACAGATTTTATCTCTGATATGTACTATTCATTACTTCAGCTGATTTTACATCTATTTGCATTTTTATTTTCCTAATTTCTGAAAGTAGATGCCAATGTCTTAAATTTGGAAACTTACACTTTCCAAGTTTTTATTCATTAATATTCTTTTTCTTTCATGTACTATCGTAGCTATGTCAACAGTACATTTTGATAATTTACTTGTGATTGTTTTCTTTTACTTAGAGTTCACTTTCAAATATGTTGCTTACTTTCCGAGTACTTGAAGGATGCTCAGGCATCTCTGTGATTCTAATGCAATTCCATTGGGATATAAGGACATATTCTGTAGGACTTTATCCATTTTTAATTTCTCGACTTGTTTTATGGAACACAATGCAATCTGTTTGATAGTGCTTTATGTATGTTTGAAAGAATATTTATTTTTCCTTTTTATAGGTAGATGTTCTATATAAGTCAGTTATGTAGTCTAATGACAGTGTTTTACCAGGATTCTATAACTTACACTGATGTCTTGATATTTTATTTTTATTTTTTATTATTTTATTTTATTTTATTTTTTAATTTTTTAATATATATTTATTGTCCATATGAGTTACATTATTTAATGGGAAAACCATGCATTGTTATCCAGAATTCCCCAATTCCCCCTCTCCCCATCCCTGATCAGTTGTATATCCTCCTCCGTGGGCTGTCTGTATTAGTCCTTGTGGCAAGGGATCCTGTATATCTTAGTACTCATCCCGGTCTTCCTGGCCCAAGTGTGTTGTGACTGATGGGTGCTATGCCTCCGGACAGTCTCCCCCACCACGGCTCTCACAATCTTTCCTCCCCCTCTTCCGCTCAGTTCCCTGAATCGTGGTGGGTGACTAATAAGGCTGCTTTAATGTTGCAAGCTTAGGGGTTCTTGTGTCGAAAATCCTAGGTTTCTGGCCTATGGTTGGTTGGTAGGGTTTGATGGGCCACAGCTCTCTCGTTGCATCCTGAAAAACACAAACACATTTGGCTTATCTAGAGTTGGTTGAATGGCTGTGGCTATGGGTCCCCTGCCCATCCCGTCCTTCTCTGCAGGGTTCCATTTAGATCCTCCACAATATGACTGTGGTGACTCATCTCCTCCCATGATCTCATCTTTTGGCCTGCTGTCAGCACAAGCTGCCAGGGGAAGCTGATTGGCAATAACTGGAGTAAACAGACCATTGGCATGAAACATAGTCTGCGGCCATGAATGGGCTGGATATAGCTCCTACTGGGAGAGAACAGCAAACCAAGAAAGGAGCAATTGTGCAATGAAGGAGCCTGGGCCTGGGGGAGTCAATCAACAGCCATTAAATTCGGCCAAATATTCCACTCAGTGAGGGAGAACCTTTGATTGGAAATGGGGATTTAGGGCAATATGCACCAGATCCCATACTCTTGGGCTCCCAAGAAAAGATGCACTATGCGAACGTCTGACAGGGAGGCTACTAAAAATTGAAACTAGGTAACCCAGAATGGGGTATATTTGTTAACCTATACTGTTCTAACTCTCCAATGGAGATTGTATTTGTATTTTTCAGGATATAGCGAGTGAGCTGTGGCCCATATAACCCTATTTTTTTATTTTTAAAATATTTTATTTATTCATTTTCAAGCAGAGAGATACAGGAGATAGATGAGAGAGAGAGAGAGAGAGAGAGAGAGAGAGAGAGAGAGAGAGAGAGAGAGAGAGAGAGAGAGAGAGCATCAAGGCCACCACCTTGTGGATCTGGCTTATGTGGGTCCTGGGGAATTGAACCCGGGTCCTTAGGCACTGGAGACAAGTGCCTTAACTGCTGAGCCATCTCTCCAGCCCTGTCTTGATATTTTAATAATGAAGAAAGGATAATTATTATTTCCAATAATACATAAACTTTTTGACAATGTTTGCTGTTGTTTCTTTTGTTTCTGTCAGTTTTTCTCTTATACTGCAAGTCCCTTAAGAATTTTTATATGCCTTTAAGATTTTGTCAATTCCTTGGTGAGGTGATAGGCTTTTATCTCTCTTTTATCCCAGAAATATTTCTGTGGTATTCTCTGCTTTGTATGTTATTAATATAGGAGCTTGTATTTTATATTATCAGAGTATTTCAGTTATTACTTGTTATACCATTATAATAAGAGCAGATTTTCTCTGGGGAGCATTGCCTGGGCGTCCTTGGACAACAGGTTTCTGGCATTGCAAATGCACTGCTGGCTTTCTCAACCTTGGCACTGTTTGCACTGTAGGCTGCAGAGTTCCTTGTTTTCCCTGCATCGGCACCTGCCCCAACTCCCATTACAAAAGTTAAAAATGTCTCCAGACATTGCCTAGCATGGACTATTGGGAGGATCAAAGTTATCCTTTTCTTGAGAGACCCTGGTTTTTATCTTTTAATTTTAGGCAATTATTCATATTAAAAATTATGATAATATTATTCTTATTCCCTTCAGCCTTTTTCTTTACATTAATTAAAAGTTGTCCGGTTCAATATTCATTTTTGTATTTTTTTATGACTTATACCCATTTCTTGTTTTTACTAATTTCTGTAAAATTTATTTTACATAAATTTATCTCATTTTGCCTTCAAATATCATAAACACCATCCGTGTAGAGGATACAACTTTATGTTAGTAATTTCTTCTATACTTGTATGATTGCCCAACCATTTCCTCTTGCTTTGATCAGCCTCAAAAGATTCCTTTCTTGCATGGGAAGGTGTGTTTTTCTCTGCTGAAGTTTTGAGGAGAAACATTTATAGATCCATAGTGTTCTCTGTATCTTTCTCCTTTCTGCTAGTGTTTCTTATAAAATCTGGCCACGTTGGCCTTTCTAAACATCAATCTTTGTTTCTTCTGATCAGGGTGACCTCTAGACTCTATTCTGAACCCTTTTCCAATGCTATGACCCTGAAACTTTTTCCAAGCTCTAAATGTGTATTTCCTTGAGGTCCCATGAGATGTATCCACCTTCTTTTTGCTGGCCTTTACATGGGATGTTTATTTTACACTGTACAAAAAGCACTCTGATATATATATATCAGATATATATATGGTCCTTTTTTTCCCCAGTTACTTTAGCAGAGGAGAAAAGTCTGGTCCTTGTTACTGAATTATAGCTGGAAAATGTGCATTTTGGTAATTTTATTCATGCAAAGCCCAACATCTATGCTGGGTCATAAGTTGCTCTGAAGGTTCACTAACACTTGCTTGATGTTGGTCAGCATCACAACAAGGCACCATCTTCCACAATCTCTGTGATCTAGACCAAAATAAGTATGAGAATCTACTCTATGACTGAAAAATTCCAAAGAACTCTCATCAACACAATGTTTCTAAGGATACCAGGATCTAGGTGGATTTGAATGATCTGTTGATTTTCCATACTCACATTCTCTGATTCACATGATGACAGGACATAACCAATTCAAATCACCCTTCAGAGTGCACGTGCACACCCACACCCACACACACACCTGCTGGAACCTTTGGAGTCTGTTAACATTATACTCCAATGTTTGTCTAGTACTAAACCACACACATTAACATTTTCTCTTCTTAATATACTTTTGAGTGATATTATGGGTGAATGTATTCTGGCTTCCCATTTGAAAACTAGCGAAGCCTCTGCTATTTTAGTAGAAATGATCCCATATTTATTATACTTCTTTTTGTTACTCCCTCTGCTATGGCTCATGGAATATTAGACCCATTTATGTCTTATATGCATAACCCTGTGTATTTATCTCCAGACAAGTCATCATAAGGGAGGGGACATAAATATATATATTTTTTCTCATGTGAAGGGAAGAGATATAACCCAGGGGGAAAAAAAAAAACTAGTAGGCAGGTGACATCTCTGGCTTTCTCCAATTCTCTTTTCTTATCTGACACGGTCTTGGTGATTCCCTCTATGACACTAGGCTCATGAGCTCATCATCTTCCTGGTATACGTCTTCCAATACACCACAGTGATAAGCCTACTGTTTCCTTAAGGGCAATTTGTCATGTGTGAAAGAGCTATGTTTGAGTTAATACCTTTCTACACTTTTGCGAGAGAAGTAAGTATACACAGGAAAACCCACTACCATTCAGGGATAGACTCAGCACAAATACTCATCAAAAGAAAGCCAACTAGGTTTTTGAGAAAAAGGATCAGAAGTGATAGAAGATTTGGGGAGTATTCTAGTCCCACACACTGTTTCTAAAAGCACTTGCTTGCTTGCTATTACTGTTAGTAGTCACTCATTAAGTAGTTGCTATGTATATCATATATTTATTTCAAAAAAACCCCATAGATATTTAGGTAATGTTGTCATTTTGACACAAGAACAATGAGCGTTAATAGTCTAAGTGACCACTAGTGTTGCATTCCTGTCCACTACATAGCTGAAATTTAAGTGTGTCTGCTTCTAGTATCTTAAGACACGTCATCTTAATTACCTACCACCTCACTTCTAAAAGATTTCAGAACTATCTTCTGTGTATTCAAATAATTATTTTGGCCTTAAGTATTTTTATGATATATGATAAGCAGTGTCATAATGTCGACTCTATCTTTTCAAATTGTATGATAAACATTGCCTGTTTTTCAATGCTTCTTAGGAAAGTGATATAAACTTTCTGATCTATATTCTTTATTTCTGTATAATTTGTGCAACTCATATGGAGAAAATTCTGAATTAAAAATGTAAAGAGAAAAAAACTACCATTTTTCTACTGATTGCAGTGTGTTATACTCAAAATTTCTTAATTTTCCAATCATGTGGTGATGGATGCCTGTATTCTCAGCACCAAGAGGTTGAGGTAGGAGGAATTAAAGTTTGAGGCAAGCCTGGGCAAAATCAAAAGTCAAGTTTGTGATAGGCAAGTAGTGTTTATTTTTTAAGTAGTAAGTCATTATTTTCATTAATATTATAGGCAGGTAGTCCATGCTAGCCCTGACTGAACCTTTGACCTTCCTTCCTTAGCCACTAGAGAGTTTAGATTACAGAAATAAGAACAATTTAATAAGAAAAAATATAGGTTCATAGAGATTTAAAAATATTTTTATTTTACTTGCAAAGGGAAAAAGAGAAAGAGAGAGAGAAAGAAAGAGAGAGAAAGAGAGAGAGAGAGAGAGAGAGAGAGAGAGAGAGAGAGAGAGAGAGAGAGAGAGAGAACAGTCATGCCAGGGCCTCTGGCTACTAGAAAAAAAACTCCAGATGCATGTGACACTTTCTACATCTGGCTTTAGGTAGGCACTGGGGAATCAAACTTGAGACCTTAGTTTTGGCAGGTGAGCTCCTTAACCACTGAGCAATTTCTTCAGCCCCTCATAGAGATTCTTAATGTCAAGGCTCATTCATTCATCCCTTGAGTACATCTTTAAATGTCAAACATTGGTTGAATGAGAATCATATCACTGTTTCTGCAGAGACAAAAAGCATGAGTTCCCTCCTCTGAAAGATTTCACAATCTGTATGGAATCTTTCAGGACACCCATAGGTGCAGAGGTAGATATTGTGATGGGCAACTGGACAGAGGGCTTGGGATATACCCCAAAATCCAAGGATGATAGATCTCCTAACAAGGGCAAAAACTAAACTCAACTAGAATGAGTCTGAGGAAACAGCCTAAGGGATGTAGTGTAGGGGTGAGCCTATCTGCACACACAGGGTACTTCATGCAGAGTGAGGGCTCATGGTAAAAGAAATAATGGACAAAAAGTAAGCAGGGGAACTTCTTCCTGTGTGGGGGGGAGGGTGAATGGGAAAGGTGGATGCATGTTCATGTGAGTGCATGTGTAGATGCCAGAGGCAGCCTGAGTGTTGTTTCTCAGGAACACTGCTCACTGCAAACAATGACAGGAAGGTGTGCCAAACACTGGCAAGGGGAAGCTGGCTTATAGCCCCCAATAGCCCTCCCCAAAAACACAGCTCCAGGAGGTTCTAATTCACAAACTGTCATCAGCTAGGGATGAATCATTCAGGACACATTTGTTTGTGGAGATACCTGGGTCAAACTATGACATCAGGTATCTGTCTGGAGGGTATGTCACCTTGGCTGGATTCTAGGGCCCAGCCCTAAGGTGTGTCTGGGATGGATCTGGAATTCCAGCTATACATACACAAAGAGCCATCTGAGCTCCAGCCTAGAGTTCCTGCTATCTGTTAGTGGGGAGTGTGCTTGATTGCTTTTGGAGCTGCTGTTGATTGGTTCTTCTCTCTGCTTGGATCTGTGAAAAGGGGCCAACCTTTTTACCATTCTGGAACTTTCCCTGGATCTGTTACTTCAATAAATGCTTTCCTCCCAAAACGGTGCGTGCTGGTTTGAAGATTCATCCCAGAGGCATGTGGCTGACTACCACAGTTTTGGTACCAGAGAATGGGGTTATATTGCTGAGATGAATCTAATTATGTAACTGAACATTCTTTTGCTTATGTTGAGAGGTTTGTTTTATTCCAGATCATCTTATTCATTTAGGGAGAAGGGCCCTCTGTTACTAGAAAGTGTTTGCAACTCAGTATTCATGATGTAGGATGCCAGAGCATGGAGTGAAAATGAATGTGGGCTTAAAGTGGAATGTGGGTACTCAAATATCATGCCTACTGGAGACATTTAAAATTTTGAAATTTAATTGTTGAACCTTAGACCATACACTATAAAAGATACCCGAAGCTTACCAAGACTTACAAGGAGCCTTTAAACAAAATCTAATAGCTTCTCATTGTGTCTTTCTGGATATTAATACTGTTTAGTAGGGGATGTGGCCTGCAATTAATGTGTGGAGTGCTCAATGCACAGGCAGGAAGTTCAACTAAAAGAATCTTTGCCAACTTTTGCTACTTAGCAATGGTCTTCCTACCCATCGACTTTCAGGTGATAAGTAGAAGTTCTACACTATTTTGTACTAAATTAGCCTTTATCTTCTTGGGATCTAGGGGCCATTGTGAAATTGCCCCTAGTGAGATTTAGGGCAAGTATGGCTGATGCTAGGGAGTAAGTTGGAGGAGAATAAGAGGTGAGGTCACAGTGATTACAATTGATTTAAAGGCTCTGAGCTATGAGTTTTGACTATTTTAATGAAAGTAGCATGTGGCCTTTTCTGAATGACAAAATCATATAGGAATTGAAAACACAATCCTATTCTATTGGAAATCAATCAGCTCTCACATTGAGGCTAGCTTTCCACTGCATCTTAGAATCACCTGGACAGATTTGAAACTACAAATGCCAGGTCACCTGTCAAACTCATTAAATTAGAATCCCTGGTAGTAGGAGGCAAGTAGTGGTATTCCACTTAGGGAAAACACAAGGACCCAGGCCCTGTGCAGTGTTTCCAATATGTGTGTGTGTGTGTGTGTGTGTGTGTGTGTGTGTGTGTGTGTGTGTGTGAAGTTCTCCCCTTCAGCAACTCTGCAAGGAGATATAATAGAATGTGCATTCATTCATCCACTATGGGCACTCAAGTTTTACATAAAGAACCTGGAGTACTGAGACCATAAAAAAATTTGAGTATGTTTCATCAGACATCAATAGCGAACATTCACTTTTTCCCACAGAAAGGCTGGTAAAGACCTTGGCATCCTTCCTTTCTATTTTTGTTTTCTTTGTTTCTTTTTTTAGTTGTCTTTTAAAAAAATATTTTATTTATTCATTTTTAAGCAGAGAGAGAAAGAGAGAGAGAAAGAGAGAGAGAGAGAGAGAGGAAGAGAGAGAGACCTTGTGGGTCTGGCTTATGTGGGTCCTGGGGAATTTAACCCCGGGCCTTAGGCACTGGAGGCAAGTGCCTTAACCGCTGAGCCATCTCTCCAGCCCTCTTTCTTTTTTTAAACATAGATTTAAAAAAACATTCAGGCTAGCTCAGGTGTGCTGAGGAGAGAGATGGAGAGGGGATGCTGATGGTTCAGCTAGGAAGTCTTATTTTTACATGCAATACAGCCATGCCGCTCACAGGCACTGTTCTTGGCTTGCTTTAATTACTTAGTGATTATCTGTCAATGGGACATGTGGACACTTTTTCTACAGAATGGAAGTTCACCTCATGTAAATGAACTTCCCACACATCTGAGAGAAAGTCTGAAAGATAATGCATTGATTTATACTTACACCAAGAGTATTCTTGCCTTAGGTCTTATTAACTGAAGTTTCCAGAAGATGTACATTACCTACACATATTTTTTTTAGTCTATTATTATTGTCCTGTGATCTTTGATTGTCATATATTTTTAGCATATATTAAGACTCTATGTTTAACTTGTTCCAGGTTTCCCAAGTTAACATCATTCAACTCAAAGTGAAATTCTACTCTCTTTATTTCAGGTCACTCAGATCTGACTCAATGAAATGGCAGAAATTATTAATGGTATCACATTGGTGATTTTTTCACCACATGAGTCACATCATATTTATTTTTTGTCATTGAATTAGCCCCCATCAATAAGAATCATATTTTGCATAAAGAGCTTTGACAATAAAATGGCTTTTATGAAATAAGTAGTTTTGGAATGCATTGCTGCCCCCAGGATGAACTAATGTACTATGAAACCACTCTATCTGCTTATCCCATCCACTATATATGTTTGAACTGTAATAAACTTAGTAGATCCTGGCTAATTCACAGGTTGGGACACAGAGACTCTTAAGGGACTTTTGTGTAAGAATAGTCCCGTGGAAATACCATTAATCAGGAAAGAATCTTCCAGTCATTTTGAATCCTGAAATTTTTTTAAGAATGTGTTCTGGTTTTTTCCTTCCTGTCATAGTCAGCCACATGACGCTGGGATGAATCTTCGAACCAGGCACACTTTTGGGGAGGAAAGTATTTATTGAAGCTACAGATTGAGGGGAAGTTCCATAACAGCGAAAGAGGCTGACTCTTTTTCACAGGTCCAAGCAGAGAGAAAAAGCCATCACCTACACCACACACAGAGAACAGGGAACAGGCAGGAGAGCCAAAGAGAATTAATATAGCTTTAAGGTGGGATCTTACAACCCTTCCCCAGACTTTATGGCTTCCTGAGTCTCTGGAATTACCTTCCTGCACTGCCTACACAGGAAAGGATGTTTACTTCCAGCTTTTTTGAGCTTCCTTACATCCTGCCCCCTACCCACCCAAGATAATTAAAAAGATCAAGTTGACAGCAAAACCTAACCATCACACTTACCTACATATGTATCTCCATGTCTTCTCCAATAAACATATTATGACCACTATCACCTTTATAATTACTCTTTCTCATTACCACTGACCTGTTTATTGGAGTGGCCATAGTTACACTCCTAGACAGTACTGGAACCCCATCCCCAAATGTTCTAGCCTAGTTGGTGGGGCTCAGAAGTCAGGCATTTCCAGAAAGTTCCCCAAGTGCTTGCAACATGATAAGCAGAAGCTGTTACCATGAATTCCAGGATGCTTTAGTAGTGACTGAGCACTTCAAGGGTTTTGAGGGTTCCTCTTATGCACATTGCTCTGTGGTTTCCACAAAGGGCTAGACTCAAACACTAAAGTTCTTGTCTTTTCTACAGAATGGTTGCAGAGTCTTCCATCATATAACCCTCTGTTTAAACTCTGTTCCAGGCCTCTCATGTGAGCTGCATGCTTGTGTTTCTATCACTCATACATTGAAAATTCATCCTTAATGCAAAGTGTTAGGAGGTGGGGCCTGTTGGAGGTGATAAGGCATCAGGGAAGAACTGCCATGAATGTCATCAGAGCTTCTAAAACATGACCCATTCAGGAATGTCTCTTGTCCCAATGAGGACACAGTAAGAAGGCTCTGGAGGTGAGGAGTAAGTCCTCCCCAGACACAAATCTGAGGGTTCTTCCTCGTTGGACTTTCAGCCTCTAGAACTATGGGAAATGCATTTCTGTTGTGTGTATGTATATATGTTCATAGTTGTACATGCATGCTAATTACACATGAGGAGGCCAGAGGATGCCCTGTAGTGTCCCCTTAATCTATTCTTGAGACAAGGTCTCATTGGCCTTGAGATCCCCAACTAGGCTAGACTGACTGGTCAGAATGTCAAGCGATGTTCCTGTCTCTGCCTTCCCAGCCCTGGAATTGTAGACTTGAATTCACTGTGTCTGTATCCTGATTGACAAGGCATCAAGACAGGAACAATGAATCATAGCTCAGGATTCCTGCGATATTGTGGCAACGGTCCTGAGATTTCAAACCCTGAGCACCACCAGGAGCAGAGCCAAATGCCCAGCTGATGTTAGTTAGCTCTGATGTTCTGCACGAGCCCCCAGAACAGCAGCAAGATTTATCAGGTACATGACTCTGGGTTCCTCAGAGGCAACATTTGGGGCAAAGAGTTAGTCTTTACAAGTTAGACAAAATGTTCAAACCTTTTTATTATCCAGAAAATGCGTTAGAATGTAAAATGTTCTGTACATCACCAATTTTAAGCTTCATTAAACCCTGAAAAAGTCGAAAGTTAAGGTTGAAGCTCTCCACAAACAAACCAAAGGAAGGGAAAAAATAAAACCCTTCAAAATGCTTTAATGCTTTTCTCCTGGGCACAAATGGCAAAAGTCTGAAATCATCTGCCAGGATGATTAACTGGGAGCAGCCAGATCTCTGAAGTCATCAGAAGTAATCAACAAGGCCAGACTTCATCTAGTGGATGGTGTGTGGGGGGGAGGTTGTCCCGTTTCCATTCCAGGTGCTCCAGATTAAGATAAATGCTCTGGGGTCCCTGGAAGCATGTATCCTTGAAAGATGATGGCCGATGTAGCCCACAGGTGCACTGCCAGGCAGTGACCCCCAACCAGTGAACTCCACTAGCTAGAACAGCTGCTGTTGTACAGTCACAGCTCTCAAACAGAAATTCAACTGAAGGACAGAGCTAGTTTCTAGGTTTGAATGTGTCTCCTATGATGCAAATCCATTGCTGAGATTTATGATTACACATGCATTTCCACTCTAGGCTATAATCCAGATTTACCAAGGAGGTGAATTATATGAGAGTGTCTTACCTTGTTAAAAACCTACCATCTAAATTAGCATGCACTGCTCCATATGGTAAATGAGAACAGTAACTCCACGTAGGGGAAAAAGGAATAAAGGCTGAAATCAGGCCACTCCACAGGAGTCCCAGGGATGTCACTTATTAACTGTGTTACCTGAAGCAAATTACTAACTTCTTTGAGTCTGAGCATTTCCTGCCATAAAAGGGGCATTGTAGTAATTGCCTTGGAAGTGTGTTGACAAAACGAGATGCCAAGTTACCAGTCTTAAAGTGCTAGCATGACACGAAGCACAAAGCCATTCCTCAACATAGATGTGTTTCTATTTTATTCGGGTCCTTCTTTTCTGGTGTGTATGAAGTACAGCATGGCACCTCACTCTCTCTTTTTATTTCAAGGCTCATTAGGGAATAGTTTTGATATTCAACATTTTAGGAGAGAGATCTTATTTATGCAAGTAATGGCAGCATTGTTTTGAATGTTAAGCATTCATTATAACTATTCACCATGAACAGAAAAAAAGAAAAAAATGCCAGAAGAAAAAAAAAGTTGAGGATAGCTTTTTTGCTGTGCAGTTTTCTGATGGGATCTACTGGTTTTATGCATCATTCTCAGCCAAGGATACTCATCCCTGGATGTATGTGGCCTTGTACTGGAGAAAAATGTCATGATAGGAGATCACGTGACAGCAGTGAGCTCATTGGTCTGTGTGAGCTGGAAGCTGGTAATTCAAGCTTGTGAAAAGTTCCCAAATAAAGAGGAAAGAGAAGATGAGGAGAATGAGACAACGTGGACAACTTCCTTGCAGTTTTTCAAAGACTAATTTCTATCATCTATGAAAATGTCTTTTATTGATGAAGTCTTTTACATTTCTCATCCATTCTCTTGAAGAGGTATTAGCATTCTCTAACAGAAGTGAATTTATTGAGACACATGACCGAAGGCATGTATTACCTTGGCTTGGACAGATGGGCTGGATGGTCCAACAGTGGCTGAATTCCAGACAGGCTGAGAACCTGCTAGCTGCTTAGTCCAAGAGGCAGGATGCCTCCTCAGTCTCAATCTGTCCCTGAAGACCTGGTGAATTCCTGAACAGGTGCCAGGTTCCACTGTCAGCAGACCTTTTCTACAACAAGGTAGATGCACTCAGCAGCAAGCAGGCCAAAGCAGCCCTGCCTTTCCCTCAGACCTCTGCCTATCTGGGCTTCAATGGGGAGAGGGGTTGCCCACTCAGCAGGAAGGTCTTCTCTCTCAGTTAATCCTCCCTGGAAGTGCTCTCATCAACCAGCCCAGAGACCTGTCTTTGAGTTGATGCCTGATCAAATCAAATTGAAAATTGAGAATATCCATTACTGGGAGACAGCTGAATGTATTCCATACTGAAAATGCTTCACTTGGCCTTCATGATAAAAACAAGGACTTAAATTTACTTTCCCTTAGTGGAAAATAGTTGAGGATTAGGTTATCGAGTGTGCAAGACAAATTCAGGTTGTTCACTGCTTTACATGGAATGCAGAAACCAAATGAATGCAAGATAAAAATCTGACTCGATGGTTTATAGGTGGTTGATATTTATGTGCTTATATATGAGGTAGAAAGATACTTGACTAAATTTGTTTATCTTCCCGAAATGTATGACAAAAAAAGGCATCATCCGATATGGATCAGAGGACTAGACTCACCCATAGGACTAGGAAATACAAAGACTTGGGTGGAAATGACACCTCTTGAGCTATTTTGCTCACGAGATTTCACAGAGAAGGGAATTGTGGATGCATTATATCAGTTGGTAACAACAACAACAAAACATATAACAAGGATAAACACAACAAACGTGTTGTGAGGGCTTAATATGCACCAATTATTATGGAGTGTTTTACATGCATCCTCTTCTCCAGCCCTCACTAAACTAAACAAGGTCAGTGCACTGCAGAGGCTTATCAAGTATGACCAACACCATTATAATTCCAAATTTGCAAGCAATTAAAACACTTAGATAAATCAGATTTAATTCTAGTCAGGATTCAAGTAACATAGCCCCATGGTATCCATCTTTATATTATTTATTCATTTGAAAGCAGTTATGAAGGGAGGGAGGGAAGGAGGGAGAGGGAGGGGATGGGGGCACTAGCTTCTTGCCACTGCAAAGGAAAGAAAGAAACTCTGGCTTCCCATGAGTACTGGGGAATCTACCCTGGGCTGTCAGGCTTTGCAAACAGGTGTGTATAAGTGCTGAGTCGTCTCCCCAGTTTATGAGTCCCATCTTTTAGGGCCGAGCTGGGTAATCATTTTCTGCATGGTGCTGTGTGAAATTTCATATCTTAGATATGCAGAGTGAAGGTTCTTTTACCACAAGTTAGTCAGAGATAGCACACGCAGGAATTGATGAGTCTGTCTCGTCCAGTGACAATTTCCACCCAAGAATACATGGAAGCAATGGGCTTGACCTACAGGCCTGGTCTGCTGATCTTTGCCCCTTTTTGGCCATGAAGATCTGTCTCAGTAATGCCAACATAGTACCCCTTACCTGCATGTGACTATCACACTTGGTATGGGGCTCTTGTGACCAAAGAACTGAATTTTAAATTTTATTTTATACTAGTTAAAATTTCAAAAAAAGTAGCCACATCTACCTGGTGGCTGCATCCCTGAATGGGTTAGACAGGAGAGAGATCTTAGCATTTTAGGCAACTCTAGTCATGGTAGAATAGAAGAGCAATCATTAAATGGATGTTTCTTTTAAAGAGTAACTTCAAAGATCAAATAAAATAATCAGTTATCAAGCATTCAAGATAAAGAAAAAGAATCAGAATGTAATAATTTGAATTGTGCAGAATTATTGTCATGGCTTCTTTCTTCTTAAACACCATTCTCAGATTACTGTCCCTTTTTATTCATAATTTGTTCTGTCACACACAGCACTTTCATTGAAAACATACAACAATCTCTCCATTCCTTTCTGTCCTAGTCAATATAAAGCAGAGAATGATGGACCCAGTCTTCTCTGAAGTTGAGCAGGTGAGTTTTAGTTCTGAACTCCACATTCTCAGACAGGTCACTTTCAGGCATGAGCTTTCTTCATCTGTAAAACCAAGCTAATCTTACTTTTATTTGTCTTTGAAAAGTTTTGTGTATTAATTGAAATAATATGTTTAAAATGTGCAGCAATGACTACACTACAAGCATTATTAGTTCATTTGCCTTAAATTCATGTTCTAATGACAATTTGATTTCATGCTATTGGAAACTATTTCACTAATCAAATTAACAACCTGGCAATCCTTGGTTCTCTTTTGTTGATGTTTCTGTCAGGGATAATTTATTGATGCCCTGTTTTAAAAAGAAATACGTAACCCTTGCGATCACCACTTACTGACTAGGAACAAAACTGACATTCAGAAAACAAACAAAAATACAAATTAGGCTATATTGTTGCCTTTTCATTTCTATAATTTAGATGATTTACAAAAATTAATGAAGTTGCTAAAAATGAATAAAACCGATACGTCCTCCAATGTGTGTTTTCCTTGAGACTGCCTACACTTAAGTTCGAAAATAATGAGTAATTTTTCTATTTGGGGATATGTGAAAAGTATGTTGAGATCCTATAAAACATTATTTTGGTATGCACTATAGCATCATTTATGTATTAGGGAAAATGTGTCCACTTAAAACCAAAACACTGACTCAACTGAGTTTAGGTGTTAAATCGGCTACTGGAAATTTAGCACCATAATATTTATGCATATGAAAATACTCTGAAGGTAGAGAGAGGAAATCAATTTGGTACTTTCAATGTGATATTTCAGTGGCCATCAGTTTTTCACGACTCAGCATTTGCTGGCTGAAATATGCTTATTGATTTATTAAGTATCTAAAATATTTCTACACTCAGGGACTCACATGTCACCAAACAGGACTATAAAGGGGTTGACGGTGCCCGTGATGTGCACATCTTTACTGACATATTTCCTGCCGGCTTTTCTAATTTGCTGTGCTAAAGGCGATCCATGTCATTAGCTTGTTATTATATCAAATTTATGTTATGTAAAACCTGCTGCGAAGGTTTGAGGCTAAGGAGAGGAGGCGGCATCACTTCACATAAACTTTATCTCAGCCCCTTCCTGCTGCTTTTGTGAAGGTATTTTTTTCTGCATATTTAATGTTTATAGGGTAGCGCAGGTTCCAAGAGTTTCTTTTCATATTCAAACTTTATAGCAAAGCCACAACTACATATTAATATAGCAGCTGTAATGTATTTCTAGTTAAACAGTCATAAAGTCTAGAACTTTTCACATCATCACTTTTGAAGGTCAGCTCCATAGAGGAGGAAAAAAGAAAGCCATTTGTATCAAATCATCATGGTGGTTTATAATATACTGTGTAAAAATACTGTGTATATTTCATTTTTTATATGTTTCTGATGAAGAGGTAAAAGTGATCTTCTACGGTTGCTTTTAAGAAATTGTTCATCTGTTTGGAATGAGAGTAAAAGAAACAATGGCTCAACAATATTTATGGATACATTACCCTTCTTCACTCAAAACCCTGCGAGAAGAGCAAAGGAAACCCATAGATTTATTTTACTGTATTGATTTCTGAGCTCACCTAAGGGAGGTCTGTGTGTATATTTGCAATTATTATGAGAAAGTGGAGATTCCTGAATGAATGTTTTTTTGTTTCTTTATCTTTTCATCATGCTAATAATGACACCCTTTTCATATCTGATTGGCAATGTCTCTTCTGGCTTCACTGCTTTCCTGTAATGTAATTCCTCCTCATGTAATGGTTGTGAGAACATCAGAAATGTTTAGAACTCAAGCATGCTGTGTGTATATGGATATACATGTGTGTGTGTACAGTTTACATGAGTAGTCTATTGATGAATGTGGCCACAGTATGTCTATAGGGAAGATGGTTAAAAGAGATAAATTGTTTCTTTTCCTGTTTTTTGACTCACTTCCCTTTGGCTTTCTTTTCTTTTCCAGTTAATAATTCTCATTTTTTGGATGATAAGATTTCCTATTAGTTGGTTCTCTTCTCTTTGTTCCTTTCAGTTCCTTTCCCATGAATCCCCCCCCCCACTCAGGTAGGGTCTCACTCTAGCTCAGACCTGGAATTCATTATGTAGTCTCAGGTTGGCCTCGAACTCACTCACAAAGATCCTCCTACCTCTGCCTTTCGAGTACTGGGATTGAAGGTGTGTGCCAGCATGCCTGTCCCCCAAGACAACTTTTGATGTGCAGTCACTCCTAGAAGTCTGCTTTTATTCCTCACTGCTGTGAGCATCTACTGGTATGGGAAGGTGACATTCAGATATAGGAAGTGATAGACAAGTGACTTCAGTTAAGGAGTGCAGGACCACTGGGATGGAAGGATGTGTACCTGCATTTGTCATTGATTTCCCTTCCTGTACTGAAGCCATTTTCTTTGGATTGACTATACCATCACCATTTAGAGGCATAGTTGTGCAAATACCCATGAGACCTTCCCAAGATCCAGTTTTTTAATATTCATGAGACACATGAGGCTTACATATCCTTCACAAGAGTCTCCTCGAGTCTCCCCCTGAGATTGTACTGCTTGAACTAGTCAACAATTGACTGGGGGCACTTCTTAGGGGCATAATTGTCAGTCTCCGAGGTCACTTTCAGGTGGAGTAGCTGCATTTGAGTCACCTATATTCTTGAATGTAATTCCAACAAACTCCTTGCTTCACTATCCTTGACTTGAATACAAACTGTTCTTGAGTCCTCCTACCTGGGTGAAAAATACTTATTTACACCCCCACCCCACCCTAGGAAAGGTTATACAAGCCTAAGCAACCAAACAAGAACCGATGGAATCAAATATGGGTGGTTATCCCCAAATCAGGTGGTCACCTTCCTATATGATGATGAGGTGGTGTGTACTTTCTCACTGTGTAGTAACAGTTAGTTACATGTTCCTGATAAGAAAGAAACAAGCAACTGAGGCTGATCTGTCTGCACAGGGAGACATCAAGGTAGAGCATTCATGAGGAAATCCTAGGGTGGCTGCATTTGTCAATGTTTTAGGGCATGGCACATTTTCTTAATAAATGTGGTCTGTCATGTGAGTATAGAGACATCCTCCAAATGACTGACGGGTTAGGGAATATTTTGCAAACCTTGGTACAGCATTGTAAGGAAGCTATAGGAGATGAGCCATACAACTGAGGTTGATCTATGCCCACAAGCAATTTATCTGCATAAAGTAGGAATTATGATAGAGAAATGAAAATAACTCAAAGGGTTTCAACTGGAGAGTGGAAAAGCAAATGTGGCATGCTCTGTGTAGAGCTGAAGTTTTAAAGGAAATCACTGGCAAGAAGCTGATGGGATCCTCTGGAAAGGTTAATGATTGAACAACAGTTCACTGAATGGGTGAATGCCAGGGCTGTTCAGGTGGTTTCTCGCTGCTCCCATACTGGGGAAAGAGATCTAGGGGTGCAGGAACCACTTAAGCTACAACCCTAGAAGGTTGGTCAAGATTGCCTGCAAGTGAAAGCAATCTTCTTGGATCTCTGCTACTGTGCAGAATAATTAGACTTTTATTAGTGGCAACCCCCAAAACATCAGGGGAAATTGGAGCAAAGGATATAGATGGAGATTGAACGGTGTAGGTTTCAGCTTTTCTTAGGAAAGGGCAATGATCTTCACCTAGAGTCTACTCTGCACATGTCATCCTGGGGGTAGACAATATTGTTGTCACAATCCTACATAGTGTAATAGTTAGGTTTGTTGTCAACTTGACCTTTTTTGTTATTTTGTGTGGGTCTCTGATGTTGTGCACAGGAAGGTAGCCCTCTCAGTAGGGGGCAGGATATAAGGAAACTCAGGGAAGTTGGAAATTAGCATCCCTTCCTGTGTGGGCAGTGCAGGAAGGAAATTCCAGAGACTCAGGAAGCCATTAAGTCTGGGATAGGGTTGCAAGACTTCACTCTAGGGCTCTATAAAGGGGAAGAAATTCTCTGCTTGAGCCTCCTGGCTGTTTGCTATTGTGAGTGTGTTGTTGTTGATAGGTTTCTCTCTCTGCTTGGACCTATGAAAGGGAACTAGCCTCTTTCACTGTTCTGGAACTTCCTTTAACTGTGCCTGGTTTGGAGATTCAAACCAGTGGCATATGGGTGACAACACATAGCAATAATGGAAAATTTCATTGGAGCATATGAACTTCACAAGCGGCTTTGTGTGTCTACAAAAAAAAAAATGGAAACCTATAAAGCTAGAGATTATGTTACCTGGCCAAAGTCCTTTAAACAGCCAGGTGTGGTTTATCATGAAGCCAGATGGTTCATGGGAAATGACCATGGATTTTAGAAGACTAACTAACAAGAGTATTCTCTGTAGATATTGCTGTAACTATTGTTTTTTAATTTAAACAGAACAATCAATACAAGTAATGGGGTCTTTTCATGCTGTATTGGATTTTACTAGCATCCCTGTCTTGTTTCCCCTTAGTTACTGAGTTCCAAGTAACTTTCACTTATTGGAACAGATATGCATAGACCTTCCTAGTTCTTCCCTACTTCACAGTGTCACTATTTGTAATGAAATTGTAGCTAGGCACATTGTCTTATTTTTCTGACCACTTCTTTTAACAGCAGACAGCAATTATTGTGGATCCTCAACTAGCCTACTAGGAATAATGTTTGTGGTTGTTATCTACACTGTTGCTATGTGGTCTAATTCTCAACCATAAATTAAAGAAAATAATCATATATCTATCTATATTTATATCAATGTGTCTATGTATGTATGTATGTATGTATGTATGTATGTATGTATCTCTCTCTCTCTCTCTCTCTATATATATATATATATATATATATATATATATATATCACTCCTTCCAAGGCCCAGGGAACATCATAGAGGAGGGGCAGCTGAACTAATGACAGAGCAGTCATGCAGAGGAATGGGTGGAGTATATCCCTTTCCTCTGGGTTAACACCATATTGAATTAGAGTAACCATGGTGACTATAACTCACAAGGGACCCCCCCCCCAAGAGATTGGGTTTATAAACATGTCCTCATATAGGAAAGTGGAAGGTTGCAAAGCTCATGAGACTCACAATGCTCATAAGACCCCTTCCATCTCCAAGAGTCCATGATATAGAGGGAAAAGATTGACTGAGGAGGAGCTTCTTGGTGGTGTCTTAGAGTTATTCACACTCTTTTAAGAAACCTCAATAATCTTATTCATTCACCAAGGTGGATTTTGAATTCACTCTTTAGTTTGGGGGTGCCCTGTCTATCTGTGGCAATTCTTGATATCTCCCCAGGAAAAGTCAAATAATGTGGACCAGATCAATACTGCTCACAGAGAAGAACATCCCCACTTCTCTTTTTAATTCTTCTACCAACACATTGGGACACATCAGATGAGCAAGGACCTTAGCTAAACAAAGGAAAGGAGAAAATTTGATCTCTTCCCCCTTTTTCCTGATTAATTTTCTAGTTACATACCCACACCTAGTCATAGTTATTATGTCAAAGTTTTGTGTTTCTTTTATTAAGAATGATAGAAATAATGAGCAGCTATGGTCTTCTCTTGATCACAATATCAAGAAATCCAAAAAATAGTGTTTGAGTAGAACTTCAGCATTTAGCCAAACATTGTCTCATAATATGCCCTTAGATAAATGCATATCATCAATGATCCCTGTAATATCTACATGACCTTAAAGTCTTCATTTAATTTTTAATTAAAACAACCCATTCTTATATTACTTTGTAATAGAGGAGAAAGAGGGGATAATATAGAAACGCATTTCCTACTTATAATTTTAGAAATAGCATGAGGTTTTTAGCCAATAGAAGAAAAACTCATATTAAAATATATGTTTAATTAAGTAGGATTTTTAGACTTATAAAATTGTATTTTTCAGGATACAGCAAGGGAGCTGTTGCCCATATAACCCTACCAACCGACCGCAGGCAAAAAGCTGAGATCCTGGTATGAGATGGGCCACCACAGTCACATGGGGGAGGATCCATATGGAACCCCACAGAGAGTGGCGGGATGAGCGGGGGGACCCACCACCACAGCCATTCAATCAACAGGGGATGGGCCAGTGAGACAGAAACCAATGAATCTCAACAGGGGGACCCCTAAGCTCACAATACTGAAGCAGCCTCAATACCCACCACGACTCAGGGAACTGAGCGGAAGAGAGGGCGGAAAGATTGTGAGAGTCGTGGTGGGGGAGAATATCAGAGACTTGGCAACCATCAGTAACAACACACTTGAGTCATGAGAGCCCGGCTGAAGACTGGGCTATCCATGGTCCCCTACCACAAAGACTGATACAGACGGCCCAAGGAGGAGGATATCCAGCTGACTGGGGATGGGGAAGGGGAGCAATGGGGAATTGGGGATAACAACTCATGGTTGGCCCACTAATCAATGTAACTCATTATGGACAATAAAGGAAGGAAAAAAATTAAAAAATAAAATTGAGTTATATATTTTTAGTTTGTTAAATGAAAATTTTAGTGAAAAATGGCTATGTCTATGCCAAGGTTATATAATTTTTGAGAAGTAACTCATAAGAAATGTAATTTTGTTCTTTTCATACACAAACTGGAATATTTCCGGATTAGCTCTTGGTATGCCATCAAAAAGCCACATATTTAGTGCAAATGATCATGGGTTTGTTGGTACTTGTATAGGTTTGGAGACCAGAGATTGATGTCAAGTGTCTTCCTCAGTGACTCTGCACCTTGTTATTTTTTTCTTTGAGGTAGGGTCTCGCTCTAGCCATGGCTGAACTAGAATTCACTCTGTATTCTCCATGTGGCCTCTAGGGATTCTACTGTTTCCATCCTGTGCTAGAATAACAGAATACTGCGATGCCTGGCACTTTTTAATGTGGGTTCTAGGAATGTGAACTCAGTTTCTCATGCTTACACAGCAAGCCCTTTACCTACTGAGCCATTTCTTCTGCCTCACAATGACTGTTTTGGTAGAACAGGTCTTAGTCTAAGAGTGAAAAATTTAATTGAATGGTAAATTGCATTAAACTCATTTAATGTTGAGCTAAATAGTTAAATCATAGCAATAATAGCTAATTCTATGTGCTTACTTGATTAGGAGCCCAGGTCACTGTTGAAACATTTAAGAGGATTTCTGCAAAGATGTTTCCCCAAGAGCTTATCATTTCAGTCAGTACACTGAGTAAACACTACCAATTCTGGGCTTGTATAGAATAAGAAATTGTAACCTCTGTCCCTCCTTTCTTAATATTGGATGGCCTGAGTCATCAGAAATCCCAGTTTTTAAATCTTCAGACTCAGGGCTGGTAATGGTGACATCTTCCTGCCCCTCCCCCCATCAGTTCTCAGATCTTCAGTTGTGGACTTGGAGGTCTACCTGTGTGCCAAGGTTTTGGACTCAGACTGAAGTAATAGCCTCAGTCCCTGTGGCTCAAACCTTGTTGATAGCAATTCCCAGGACCTCTAAGCTCCCCATAATCATGTGACATATTCATATTTCATTGGTTCTGCTTCCCTCATAAGCCCTAATTTGCTAGCTAATAAATAATGGACCAATAAGAGAGACTGGCTGAGGCTTGCAAAGACAGATTGAAGATGCTTCCTGTGCATTTAACTTGGACTTAACTTCATATAGCTAGGACTTCATAATTGAGTATTATTAATAAAAAATTCCTTCATAACACAGAGAAATGAGTCAAACAGGTATTGGAATACACAGTGGGTAAAGCAAAAATCACAAAAAAACTGCTAGATTTAAGACTATATTATCGCCAAGTTCACTATGTATGTGCATAAATTAGGTCAGACCTGCTAAGACCTGGAGAACATCAGACTTGTAATAGGCTACTCTGATTCTCATTGGCTGTTTGTACTTGTGTGTATATAGCTTTGAGTCAGGACCTATAGAAAACGAAGTGAAAATTCATGTCAGTCACACAAAGAAAACCAGTAAAAACAAGATGCAGGATAGCTTTGCAGAGAGTTTCCAGTACAGTATAATAGGCTCGATTCAAAGGAGAATATTACACAACTTTATCTACAATTAAGTCTATGAAAAGATAACATGTTGACAAAGATACTTTGGTAAGAATGTTTTTAGCTGAGTTATCACAGTGTTGTATGTGTACTCAGCTGAGTTTAACACATGATCTATCTTTAGTTACTCATGGAGTTTTTCCGTCTTATATGGCTGTACTTTCCTGTCACTGCAACAGAGTACTTCTCTCTGAATTTACTTATTTATGCCATGATTTACTTTTTTGTCATTATACTACTTTAGTCCGCTTCTACCTTTTTCAGTCATATTATTATCATACTGGTTTATAAATTCCTATATAGATTACATTTACACAGGTTTCTGAGCTATAGTGGTTATCACATTTGCCTAACAAAATGCATTTGCTTATACTGCAAGACAAAAAATCTAATTATTTATTTAAATGTATCTGTTTAATCAGAGCATATGTCTGTAACATATACATTAGAATTTTTCTTTTCCAACGTTGATGAATGTGTATAGACAACAATCATCAGTACAACTGTAGTAACCAGTCTGATAGAATCTAGGAGTAAGGAAAAACTTCCTGAACAAACTTACAGTAGGAATTGCACCAATCATTTAATCAATGGGATCTCATCAAGCTAAAAAAGCTTCTGTATAGAAAAATGACAAATTCAGAATCAACAGATCACCATCAGACTGAAAGATAATCTTTGCCAGCTATAACACAGAAAGAGGTCTAATATCTAGAACTTACAAAGAACAAAAAAATAATAAACTCAAAAAGCCCTCTCACAAAATGGAGCACTGATCTCAATAGAGAATTCACAGAGGAAGAAACACAAATGGCCAATCTTCATTTAAGAAAATGTCCATCATCCTTAATCATCAGGGAAATGCAAATCAAAGTAATAATGATATTCTAACCTTACTCCGGTCAGAATGGCAATCGTTAAAAATTCAATAATCATAGATGCTGGTGAGGTTGTGGAAAAAAAAGGAACCCTTATTCACTGCTGGTGGATTGCAAACTTGTACAACTACTATGGAAAGCAATGTGGAGTTTACTCAACAGGATGGATATAGAGCTACCAACAGATTCACCTATCAGTCTACTGGTCATCTACCCTCAAGATTTCAAGCCTCAGCACAGAGACATTTGCTCAAACATGTTTGTAGCAGCTCAATTCATAATGGCTAAGAATTGGAATCAACCCAAATGCCCATCGCAGGAAGAATATCAAAGTTGTGGCACATATACACTCTGGAATTCTACCTAGCAGTAAGTAAAAATGACATAATAAAATTTAAAGAAAATTGGATGGACTTGGAAAAACACTCTTCTTACATTCCCTAATAGTCAGTTTTGCACCTTTTGCCATCAGTCCCTGACAAACAGTTGAATATTTTCAAATTATTTAAATCATGCATTAAATAGTCTTCTGTATCCAGCTGTTTCCACTTAACATGCTTTTTAGGTTGTTCTGTTTGGTGTGGGTCAGTAGTTCATTCCCTTTTATTTTTGAGTAGTATTCTATCACATAAATACACATGATTATCTCATCAATCACAAATTGACATATATATATATATATATATTAGCTACTATGAATATAGCTGCTGCAGACCTTTGCAGAATTTTGGTCTACTAATGGCAGACAGATGTGAGTATCCCACCAAAATCCATCTTGGAGAATCAATAACCTTATATATCTTACTTACAGAAGAATGGGCGAGTGGTTACATATAGAAGTGTGACCTCCAAACAGCTGCTTTACCACAAAGTCCCCAAATCCTCATGGAAGCAGCATCGTGTAATTCCAATTTCAGTTTATCTTTCACTTCATACTTTAGCATTGTCCAAGATCACTTGTAGCTGGAGGCCTTGCAAACAGGAGTGATGGCTGGATCCTACCTGAGAGTCTTGTGACCCTCCTCCCTGTCCCTTTAATAGGGAACACTCACAGCTCCATTACCACTATCCTCACCCTGATATTACTGTGTTGTTCTGTGTATTCAGAAGGAATGGCTACTGGGTGAGGTTATTTCTATACCAAGAAGTGGGATGATCATATTATGCCAGTGTGGGAGAAAAGTGTTCAAGATCTAGCCATGAAGTATTTTATTAAATAAAATATATTTTAAAAATACTTTTTATTTACTTGCCAGGAGAGAGAGAAAGAGAGAAAGAGGTTGAGAGAGAGAGAGAAGAGATAATGGGCAGATCAGGACCTCTAGCTACTGCAAATGAACTCCAGGTATATGCACCACTTTGCACATCTGCCTTTATGTGGGTACTGGGGAATCTAACTCAGATTGTTACATTTTACAGGTAAGTGTCTTAATTGCTAAGCCAATCTCTCCAGCCCAAATAAAATATTTTAAAGTGACTGAGGCTTCTGCAATGTCATTCTGTAAGAAAAAAAAATCACCATTTAATTGTTTGTTATTAAAATATGGAAATAGAATAGATTTTTGAATGACGAAAGTCACTTACTAGATTTAGTACTTGGTTAGAGCCCTAAGGATTTTCTACCTCATAATTTCATCTGTGAACAAAGATGGTGTTCCTTTTATTTCCAAGCTACTTCATTTTTCTTTTGCTTTTTCTTGACTCATTGTTGTAACTAAACCCTCTAGTATTGTGTTCCATAGGAGGTTGGCACCTTGGTTTTATTTCTGTGTCTAAGTCGAACATACTTGCTCTTTCACTATTACCATGATATAAGATGTTGCCTTTTTGTGGGCTATCTTTTATAGATTTAGAAAACTCCTGTCTAACTTACTGATACTTTTGTTATAATAAATGTAGACTTTTGTATAATGTTGTCTACTAATGAAAATTAATTGAAAGGTTAACATAATCATATCATTGATTTATTTGTTTTTGTTATTATGACAGTATAATCAGAATGTGCAGTGATTAGATTAGAAAGTATTAATTTTCACTGTTAGGTAGGTATCATAGAATTGGTATTTTAATTTAGAAATCTAATGCTGCAATATAAATGTATATGCTTGTAGCTCCATGAAAAGTGAATTAATTTTTCAAAAATTGCTGAATGCATTGATTTGAAGATTTGTCCCTGGTCTACCAGCAACTGTAGTAAAACACTCCCTTGTTGAAAAGTCAAGAAAAACATTACCTGAATATATGCTAAAATGGGGTAATTCTTTTTAGTCAAATTATAGTCTTACCTTATAAAGCTAAGGGTCACACATTTATAATGAGACTGTTATCAGGACTCAGTTCACAAAAAAGCCCTTAGATATATCTGGATATTTTGCTTAATCTGGCCATGTAAGCCTCTCTAGTTTTCAATATTTGATATATTTGGTAAAAAATTTATTAACTTATTTGCAAGGAGAGAGAGATAGAATGCGTGTGCGTGCATGTGTGTGTGTGAGAGAGAGAGAGAGAGCGAGAGAGAGAGAGAGAAATGAATGTCTGTGTCAGGGCCTCTAGCTACTGCATACAAACTCCAAATGCATATGCTACTTTCTGCATCTGACTTTATGTGGCTACTGGGGAATCATAACCAGGTCGTTAGGCTATTCAGGCAAGTGCCTTAACTGCTGAACCATCTCTTTAGCTCCTATATTTGATATTTTAAAATGATTATTTCCAGTCATTTTGTGCATCTGACAGCAGACATGAGAAAAATGCAGAGATTAATTCTATTATAAAGACTAAGATAAGATTTTTCTAGGTACATGAAAATTACACAGGTTTGCTCATAAAGTCATTGTAGATAGCAATAAATTAGCTCCGTGAAGTTCTTCTTGTTGCACTAAGCTAAACTATGAGGAATAACACGACTGCAGGTATGTAGTGTGTAGTTTAGGGTAATACAACTGAGAAGAATTAAACATAAACTCAACGGTAGTTCACTGACAGCAAAATATTAGAGGTGCAAATAGAAATTATACATGCATAAAGACCCAAAATGTGACTCTCTCTCTCAAAGGCACAAGTGTAAGCCTAAGAAGCAGTTAAATACGAAGGTTATACATTATATATATATATATATATATATATATATATATATATATACATACATACATACATACATACATACATACATACATACATACATACATATACATACATATCTCACAACTTCCCCGCAATGCTTGGGGGTGTCGAAGAAGCAAATGCGAAGCCCTGCCCATGCACTGTTTTTTGAATTCTTGCCAAGTCTTGATTATTCCTCATCAGAATTTCAGGGAACAGCCATTTCTGTCCTTGGGTTTCTAGCATTAGGTTTGAGGGAGCAATGGGGTAGCATTTATGCCTCTTTTATTTTTCATACAATGGGAAGGGCGAACAAGGCAGTAATTTCCCTCTAAAGTGATGCTTGAGCTTTGTTACTTTGCAGATTAGAAAATTGTAGGTGAGATTCAGTTGGTCTTCTATCCCACTGAGCTTTTTTGACAATGCTAAATGATGTCAGAATTTGGTAACTTTTTGCTACTACAATTTAGATAGATGTAATTATTTGTTGTTTTTAAAAACAAAGTACAACTTGATGATATAGTTCTAACACATCTCTTTTCAAAATCTTGTAAAAACAATAAAACAACAAAACCACCAGAGCGGTTCTTTCTGTCAGTGTTTCCTTCATTTGTCTGTTTTTTAAATGCTCTGTGTTGTGAGACATCCACCTCTGGTCTTACTTTATTTTAAAAACATCTATTAATTATTATTAGAAAGTAGGGAGAGAGAGAGAGAGAGAGAGAGAGAGAGAGAGAGAGAGAGAGAGAGAGAGAGAGAGAGAGAATGAGAATGGGCGTGCCAGGGCCTCTTGCCCCTGCAAACAAATTCCAGACTCATGTACCACTTTGTACATCTGGCCTTGTGTGGGTACTAGGGATTTGAACCTGGGCAGTCAGGCTTGCTAACAATCCCCATAATGACTAAGCCATCTCTTCAGCCCCTCTAGAATTATTGGCAACTACTTTTACTCATGTGCCCCGAGTTCCTGCAAAGCAATTTGCGTTCTTTCCTTTCTTGGCTTTATCTTCGTGTCTGGTTTTGTTCTTTTTTGTGTCTCCACTTGGAATTCTTCTGGAAGCTAAAAAAACAGCCTGAAGACTAAAAAGCAGAATTTACTTTTTAATATTTCTCAGCTCTCTTTAGAATGAGCATTAAAACTTTTCTTGGGTTTAGGAGATGGCTTATTGGATAATATGATTTCCAAGCAGATGGGAAGAAATGATCTCTGGAATTCATAGAAAAATGGACATGGTTGTATGCATCTATAATCCCAGTGCTTCTATGGCAAGAAGGGAGAGAGAGAGGGAAACAGGAGAATCCTTCCAAGCTCATGGGCCAGCCATCCTGGCATCCACAGTGGTAAACAGAAGAGCCAGCCAGACTTGAACACTCCAGTGCCTTCGCTCCCCGGCCACCCTTGGAAGATGAGTGGGTCCTGGTACTCTGTGACAAACGGCATCATTAACATTCCAGCTAGCCTGGTGGAACCCAGATTGCAGACTCTACACTTGAAAGGTGAGTGCTTTTCCTCATTGACTCATCTGCAGTAATCATGTTCAATATCAAAACAATCATGATTCATTTTGTCTAAAACCCCCAGGCTACCCACTCTTGCTTCTTATGAAAAGCTGGCCAGGATGTGAAGAAGCCTAATAGTCCTAAGGTTTTCAACATTTCATATTCAGCATTGCACTTACTCCATCCTTATCAGCAACTTCATGGCCTCAAAGGAATGTGAAGGAAGTTTCTCTGCCTCAGCAACACATGAAAAGAAATGACCAACTTAAATTGGTAGCAGACAAATGAGAATTCTTCTAATCCAGGAGAGTTTCCGAGTGGTGACTGCTGAGGAGACTCAAATGCATTAAAGTGTTGAGAAGAAGTGACAGTTGAGGGTTCAGCACTTAATAAGACTTCTCTGTCATACTGTTCAGTTGCTCAGGGTCTATAGTGGAAGAAGTGGCAGAAACAATGCAAGAGGGAAAGGATGGGGAGGAGTGCTTTGGTATGCTCGCTTCACGATATGCAGTGGTCATTGTATTCATAACCTCATAGCAGCTGTCAGTGTATCTTAACAAGACCTACATAATATTGGACCCACCCAGTGGTTGTGGATGATGAAGGGGGTCAAAAAAATAAAAGAAAAAAGTCATCAATATAGATGAGGAAATAGATTCAGTGAAGAGAGCAGGGAGGGAGGCAAAGAAGGGTTGTATGAGGGTATTATGTAAAATTTTTTCAATACAGATTATTTTATTTAAAGAAAAAGAGATTGCTTCAAACAAGATAAACGGTGAGACCCAGCACCTGAGGTGACTTTGTGTGCACCACACTTCCACAAAGAAACACGCACGCATACACATACAGACATCACACACACAAACACAGATTTTATAAAACCATGAAACATTTCCTTAATTGCAACCAATGGTCATCTAGACATTGAAATGGCTGGGGCTTATTTCTAAGTCATAATAGACTTACAAGAATAAAGACAATGGCATATATTAAAAGGAAAAAATGTCTTTTCATGTACATACACTCAAAAATTATGTTTAAATGCCAGAAGTAAGAAAAATTTAAAAATAGAGTGAAGTATTTAGAAAGGATATGATAAATACATAACTCCCTGTTGCAGTGAGAGTCTCCTTGTTGGTACAGAGAACCTAACCAAAAACAGCTTGTGGAGGGATGGGTTGATTTTGGCTTACAGACTCCAGGAGAAGCTCCATGATGGCAGGGAAATGAAGGTATGAGCAGAGGCTGGACATCACCTCCTGGCCAACATCATCAGGTGGACAAAGAGCAACAGGAGAGTGTGCCAAACAAATTCAATGAAGCTGTACTCACAGTACTTCAAGGCATCTTGTCTCTTAGGCTCAGATTTCAAATCCTTCCACATTCCTCCTGCAAATCAGTTCCAAAATCCAAAGCCATACATTCAGGATTCTCTCAGGAGACTCCACTCTTCGGTACCAACTTAACTGTCACAGCTAGCATCTCATTGCTGCCCCAAAGAACACAACCAAAAGCTGCTTAAGGAGGGAAAAGGGTTATTTTGGCTTCCATATTCTGGAAGCTCCATGATGGCAGGGAAAACAATGGCATGAGCAGAGGGTGGACATCACCTCCTGGACAGCATCAGATGGACAACAGCAACCCGACAGTGTGCCAAACACTGGCAAGGAGAAGCTGGATATAACACTCATAAACCCGCCCTCAACAACACATCTCCAACAGGATTCCAATTTGAAAATTGCCATCAGCTGGGGATCAAGCATTCAGAACACTGAAGTTTATGGGGGACACCTCAATCAAGCCACAATAAAAAGCATTGTACCGTTTATTTGGGAGATAGTTTTAGCTGAAGGCATCTCAGTGGCCAGGGCATGAATGTACAGTGATTGGGTGGTCCTTGAGGACCAGAGGGACACTGATTTCTCAGAGACACACAGATTGGAAACTAGAATTTACCGTTATTGAGCAGTAGGAATGGATTCTGAGAAGCTGGTCAGTAATTTCTGACAACAGCAGAGATTGCAGTGGATGTTCATGCTTCTCTCTGATTTTCCATAGTTCAGATTTTCTATAATAATCATGAGTTACTTTCCTAATTAGATAAAAACCAATTCTTTGGGAATATACCATTTTTAAGAAATAAAAATTACTTTAATCCATGACGTCAAGAGTCTCTACAAGAATGGAAGAATTTCTTTTTTAGCTGTTGGAATATAACACATTCGGGGACCCTAAAGGATCCACAATTTAGGGCTGTTAAATTGAGCCAGGTGGAGCCCTCCAATACCTGTTGTGAAGTGTCACCCATATCTCTGCTCCCAACTATGCAGTGTTCAGGGAACGGTTATTTCTTACAGAAATGCATTATAGGAGAGAAAATACAAATAAAATACCAGAAATGTACTTAAATTGGAAAGCAAATGCATCAACTAAATAACAAATATATATTTTGAATATTCTTGAGTTATTTAGGAAAAAACACTTTATCTTGTAAAGCACATGAAATTAGTTATCAGTGTGTGTGTGCATGAGAGAGAGAGAGAGAGAGAGAGAGAGAGAGAGAGAGAGAGAGAGAGAGAGAGAGAGAGAGAGAGAGAGATGTGTCCAAAGCAATTAATCCTTAGGACTTTGTTTCCACAAGCAATAATTTTATTATGTGTTCTGCTGTAGGTCTGCTTTAGCTCTCAAATTCCTGAATTTGTTAGTCATGACTATAAAATCTAGCTTTTCTTTCAACTTTGCCACCCCCCAGTGAAGAATCTTGAGCAGACTAAAGATACATGATTTCAACTATGACTAACACTTCCTGGGGTAGTTCAACCTGTGGAAGACACCTGTCTTTAAATTTGTTGTTGAGTCAAGGCCCCAAATAGTTTAGATAATTCATATATTTTTTCTTTGAATATATGTTTTAAAATATATTATTTATCTGTAAACAGAGATACAGAGAGAAAGAGTGAGAATGGGCACATCAGGGCCTCTAGCCATTGCAAATGATCTCCAGATGCATTGACCACTTTGTGCATCTGGCTTAGGTGGGTACTAGGGAATTGAACCCTGGTCCTTAGGCTCTGGAAGCAAGCACCTTTAAGGTTGAGCCATCTCTCCAGCCCCCGAGAATTCATAATTTTTCATTTGTTCAACTCCTTTGATTCTGCCAATGTGGGAGTGAAATAAGCGGTTTTTGGACGGACAGCAACAGCTACCTCTTCAAGACAACTCAGCTTCAGGTACGGCTGCTCTGGCCTGAATAGCCTCCCTTTCAGACCTCCCTATGAAGATCCCACTCTATTTGATCAATTTCTGCAACCACAACCTCAGAGTAGCTGACACCCTGGGAGGATTTTATGGACATGTTTTCTAAGCTTTAGAATTTGGGCAACATGAACTTTTTGGGGGTTCTTTTATTTTTTTCCTTTGTTTTCTTCTTAAATTATATAAATACCAACTGCTGAAATGTTGTATGGCATCATAATTTAAACCATCTCAAATCACCCTGATGTGTTAGGAATCAATCATCATAAAGATATGACTTTCATGACATTTTGCAATTTTTTTCAGGCAATTTAAAGAATAAGATGAGCAAATTTGTAAAATGACTCTAATTGAAAAATAATTAAAAATAAATTTGTTTTTTTATACAATGATACATAAAAATACATGATTTTGATAAAATATGGTAGTATTTTTCAAGTTTTAGTTTAGTCATTTTTAGAATTATTTGTGCTTTTTTGTCATTGTCTTATTTCATTCTTATTAATTTCTTCAAAAGTCTTGTTTTACCTTGTTTTGATAATTCATTTTATAGTGCTATCGATAAATTTATAATATATACAAATGTAGAATTTCTAAAGTATATAATCAAACATTTGTAAGCAAATATGCAATCAAAACATGTTATACAAACTAGTAAAAGTGCATACTCTTTATGTACCTAAAATTAATTTATTGGGTTGAGGATATGACTTTTAAATATCCCCAGTGTATGGGGTGGGCATGGTAGCTAGCTGTAATCCTAGCACTGGGAAGGTGGAAAAACTGGGACCAGGGTAAGCTGACTACTAAGAGTAGTTGAATCACTGAGCTCTGGGTTCCAGCCCATCAGTAAATAGAGAGTGTTAAAGTAAGAGACTCCAAGTTAACCTCTGCCCCCTCCCCACCACACTCCCACACAATCTCCCACATATCCCAAGATTATTAAAAAGGTCAAGTTGACAAAAAATGACATGCGGGGCTGGAGAGATTGCCCAGAGGTTAAGGCACTTGGCTCCAGTGCCTGTGGACTCCGGTTCAATTCCCAGGTACCCACATAGGCCAGACCCACAAGGTGGTGGCCCTGGTGTTCTCTCTCTCTCTCTCTCTCTCTCTCTCTCTCTCTTTCTCTGTCTCTATATCTGTCTGCTTGAAAATGAATAAAATATTTTTAAAATGGCATGCATATACCATATACTTTTGCAAAAAAGTAATTTCCTAAGAAAATTTAGAGTTAAAAGATAAATTTGGTTAAGTGTACTTGAAGGTATAGAATTCATATATAACTAATTTATATAAAATTAATTTAAAATATATGTCAGTAAATAGCAATAGGAAGCGACATTTCTAATGACTGAATTAAGAACAGCAACAAATCTCACATACCTGGGTGAAACTCTAATGAAAGCAGTACAATACATGTATACCAAAATACAGTATTTTCCTAAAGGGGAATTAGATAAAAGGAACCGTCTTCCATTCTTATAGATTATATTATGAAGACATCAGTTCTCTTCCCTCAATCAAAATCAATTTCTATGAAACTGAAGTAAATTTTAAAATTTATTTGGAATATCAAAGATCCAAGGAAACGGTAAGATGACATTTCTGACAATGAAATTAGAAGGCATACCCAAGGTATTGGGCTCCATGATAAAAGTAGACTAAATGAAGCAGTGTAGGCAGCCACATGAAGGAAGACAAAGAAGCAGAGTGAAAAAGTCCAGCTTTATACATGTGAACACATGTTAATGATGACAGTTGAGGCTGGGAAAAATGCTTAGCATTTAATGGCACTTTCTTCTTGTAAAGAAGCTGGCTGGGTTCAGTTCCCCAGTTCCCACTTAAAGCCAGGTGCACAAAGTGGCACATGCATTTTGAGTTTGTTTGCAGTGACAGTCTTGGTGTGCCTTCCCTCTCTGTCTTTCTCTCCTCTCTCTCTCTCTCTCTCTCTCTCTCTCTCTCTCTCTCTCTCTCTCTCTCTCTCTCTGTCTCTCTCTCTCTGTCCCTCTTTCTGCTAATGAAACTCTTTAAAAATGATGACTTCCTAAATTTCAAATCATACATCATACAGCTTTTAAGTTTACTTAGATATTTGGTTATATATGTGTTGTAGAGTTTTAAATTCAATAAAGGAATTTATTGTCAGAACAAGCATAGATGTGTGGTGCATGCAGTTGATAATCAATACAAATTTTGTTATGTTAAGAAAATTAGATTCTGTTTTGCTATTCAATAAGTATTCAGAATTTACTAAGGGCCCCACAGTGTTTAAGTGGCTTTAATGTCCCTTATTTATACTTTCTATAGCCACATCTTCTATCAAGTCTATCCAAGATTAAGAAGAAAATATTTCAATGACAGCACAGACAATACTATCATTAGCATCTAACTTTCGTATATAGTTATTGATGCATGAAGAACTAGTGATAAATCACTCTTTGGTTCATATTTTATTCAGATTTCCTCAGTTTATACTCAGTGGCCTCCATCTGATCTAGAATCTCTTTCGGGTTCATGTTAGACTTGGGCCTTATAATCTTCACCTTAAAACATTCTTAGGTTGTCTTGCTGACCTTTACACTTCTGAGAAACACTATTCATTTATTTTGTACAGTTTCAGTCAATTCAAATTTGTCTGAACTTTTTCTTTGTGATGTATCCTTAGACTCAGACATGTTCTGGGAAGAAGACCACAGAGCCAATGTATCATTTTTTACAGACCTCCAAGTGAATGTGATAACTAACCTTGGTCACTTGGCTGAAGTGGTATTGGTCAAGTTTTTGTTTGGTGGATAATCCCCCTTCTTTTCATAGATTTGATTTTCAGTGCTGAGGATCTCAGTCTCTTGTGCATGTTAGGCAAGTTCTATAGGGTTAGCAGCACCCCTAGGCACATGTTGTAGCTTGTGAAGTTACCTAGAATGAAGGCAGGGAGCCATGCTCCCTGTCATACACAACAGAGCTTTTGCATAAATTAGTTTAATTTTTTTCTGCGTGGGAGATTTATTATTTCTCTTCAATTAATTTACTTAAACACTTATTTTAGTATCTATGCACACTTATGTTACATTTTGGGTAACAGAATACATTTAAAAAATGTTACCAAAATAGTTCTGGCCAATGGAAATTCTTTCAGTTGGTTCTCAACTCCTCTTGATATGTGTCACTGTGTGTATGTGTGTGTGTGTGTGTGTGTGTGTGTGTGTGTTGTGCACACACTTCCTTCCTTTGTGGCACTTCTACATGCTGAGAGATTATTCTAAATATTTTCTTCTCCCCTTTACAGGTTCAGTATTTTTAAGGTGCAGAGCCCTAGTTCCTCTTACTGAAGAACAGCTTTGCAAATTAAAGTTTAAGTGCTCGCCCTACTCCTGGATAATAGCCTGCTGTTTGCTTCTAGTTCCTATCAACTGACAGATTAAGGGGATATGTGTGCATATAATTGCTTTCTTGGGAATTAAAATATTATCTATCATTGGTTAGTATGTCTAAACTATACTCATATGAAAAGTGGCTTATTTATTATTTTTCTGTAAGGTTATTACCTCTGTAGGTTTTTAGTCTAATTCTTATTAGGTGCAAAGAAATATTATACCTTCAAAAGATAATCCTTAAAATGGTGCCTTATAGAGAGACAGGCTTCTCCATGTATCATCCTTATTACTGCCTGGCTACTGAGGGTATTACTTATAAATGGCATTAAGGTACTCTTGGGACACTGGATACTAGAATAACTTTTACAAATCTCCCGATTTAAAAAAAATACTTGCTTTTTAGATTAAATCTAAAAGAATTTTGCCAAACTTTTGGAGATATTGCTCAGTGATAGAATGTTTGCCTAGCACAAGAAGGTCCAGGGCATGATATTCAGCACTATAAAAATTAAAAAGAAACCTGACTATCATGGCTAGCACATAAACCAAATTTAAAGTTAGTTATGCTTGGTGGGGTTGGGGGCAGGTGGAGACAAGAGAATCAGGAGTTCAAGGACATCCTCAACTACTTAGGAAATTTTAAACCATGCTGGGTACATGAAATCTTGTCAGAAATAAAGTCTGGCAAAGAAGCCACTGATACTCCCCATATGTGATCTTGGAAAATGCCATTATTTAGTTATTTTTATATGGTCATAGTCAATAGTAAATATATTATTAAAATCGTATATATATGATATACATACACATACTCACACATAATGCAGGCTAGAATAAAATATTGCAATGTCATAAAATAGTTTATTAGGCCATTCAGATGAGATATTTCACACACGTGTTTATAACAGAGGACAATATCAATATATTCTGGTCTAAAATGTGTTTTTTCTCTCTCTAAAATTAAATTATTGAGTAGCACTTATAGTCTCATTACCGGTGCAAAAGACTTGACCGTAAGCAGCTTATGGAAGGAAAGGGGTTACTTCTGGCTTATAATTTCGAAGGGTAGGATTCATCGAGTCAGAGAAAATATGGCATTCCTGAGCGGAAAGCCTGGGTCACAGGTCCACATCAGCAGGAAAGAATTAGTATGTGAACTGGGTTTGGAGGTTGGCTGTTACCCCAAAGCCTGCTCACAGTGACACATCTTCTCCAGCAAGGCTCCCCTTCCAAAGGTCCTACAACTTTCCCAGATTATCACCAGTTGGGGACTAAGTATTCAGAACACACGAGGTTATGGGGGGACAGTGTACATTCAAACCACCATTTTGACAATGAGTCTAATATCTGAAAAGGAGAACATTGAAGAATTACATTGGAAATTTCCTTGTTATATTTATATTTGTATATTTAGGGCATCTTATTTTTCTATAATTCCCAAATACTCAACCCCATTCCTGATTCTTAAGGATTCCAGTCTATAGAAAATTGTTTCTATAATCACTTGCAACTAAATTTGTTGAAGCAAATGAAACACAGGAACATAAGGAAGTGTCAATTGATCCCTTATGTGACCTATCATTCTTGATGAATCCTAAAGATGGTATAGGAAAAAAAAAAACACATAGATGTGACCTTCTAAAGACCATTGAAATATTCCAAAACACAGCTGTCTAGATAAAACACTTCCTGAAATGAATTACACATTGATGTGCAAATTGAAAAGAGAGAGATTAGTGCTGAAAAATCCCTTCAGCTCTTCTTTAGGGGATCAGAAGTATAAAGTACACCTGGCTGCTGGTACATATGCCTAGCAAGACACTTCCATCCATCATCTCACGTTTTGAAAGGCAGCAATGCTGTTCTGATTTCTGAATCTTGAATTTCTGTAATAAGGTCTGTGCTAGAATATCACAAGCTGTTCCATTAAATCAGTTTTAGGTGACTTAAGCTGGATTTGTGTTCAAATGATTGTATGTCTATCATTTAGGTTGAGGGGCAAAAATGAGGTTGGCTAAGAATCCAGTGTGGCTTCCCCAGACCTGAATTGAATCTTTGTTTTTTGTCTCTTCTCACACAAGTGCTTCCTAATGTAAACTGAAGTCATCCATTTAAGCATGACTTATTCATGCTCAGAAAATGATTGATATAGACAGCCAATGAAATGCTGAACTCCCTATTTCTGTTGCTCAAGATACTTACACTCTTCTGATGGCTTAAGGCAGCAAGATTGACTATGTGGAAGATCAGTCAGACCCAAGATTGATCAGTGACAGGCAAATTCACTTGGAAATGAAGTTATAACCATAAAAACGAGTCCGTAAAACAGAATTATGAAAGTCCATTTGACCATCACAGTGACTTCTAGCATGGGTTTCTTAAGTTTCAAATCACAAGAGCATGGGATTTTCCTAAAGGTAATTGGCAGAAATTGTGGCTGTTATGAGTAACTGGAAGTAAAATTTAAATATTATTAGATAAGAAGATATCTGCACATATGAGGGTTTAAAAGAGGCAAAAGATGATTTTCCAAAACTTTCAATGCTATGCCATCATTTCTAGAATAAAAATGGTTTAAGTTTTGAGTTATACAGAGAACAACCTAACTGCAGATAAATTATTAGGAATGGATTAAATGCTGCTCACTCATATAAGAAAAACATATACTTTATTAAATGTCCCACATAAACGTGTGTGTGTGTGTGTGTGTGTGTGTGTGTGTGTGTGTGTGTGTGTGTGTGTGTTTAGGCCAGAAGAGAATGCCAGGAGTCCTCCTCCAATTGATCATCTGTCAGTCTTTCTCACTGGACATGGAGGTGCCATTTCAGACTGGATGGTCAATAAGCCGCTCTGATCCTCTGGACAGTATCCCCACAGGACTGGGGTTCCAGGCATATGTACCACAGCCATGGGTGCTCTGGTTGAACTCTGGGAGAATCAGGTGCGCTCAGGCTCTCTTCCCTGCTAAGCCATCTCTGCAGCCCCCACATAAAGGTGTTTTTTTTATTTCCCACAAATCTTTTTTTTTACATCTTACTATTTATCATTCTTTCCTTTTCACTCCACATAGTATCCCATACTGAATAGTCCTCTTTTCTTATGAGGAACTTTCTTCTAGACCCAAACTTGCATAATAATATTGGTAAATATTCTGTGCAAGTGACTTCACCTTCAGCAGCTTATGTTTGTGTTGGAATAACATCTTTCCTTTCTAAGTATGATGTATCCTAGTATCACTTATTTGTGGAAATAATAATTTTCATTTCATGGTTGTTCTCTGAGTCATGAAGATATATTGTTTTCTCCATAATATTTCACCCAAGCAGAGAGAGTAGAAAAGGAGTTCATATAGGGAATGACAAAGAAGAGGGCTTGAACTGAGAAGGTGCCATTGGCACCATGGCTCTTTGCTCTGTGATGAGGAAAATTGAGCAAGAGTTTGAAGGCTAAAGAAGACCAGATGGTGGCATCCCTTGATCAAGGTGTTCCCCATTCAGTGTGCATGAATGATGCAGAATAAAGTTAACCTTCCTGCAGGAGAGACCTCACTCCTGTTGGGTTGCTTTCTTTTGCCTGGTCCCCCTTCCTTGTTGCTTATCTGGAGGACATACTTCACAAATCAATGGAATGATCTCATCTCAGGCTCAGCTTTAGGACCTGAAATTCTGTCTAAGGCATGTGTGGTACATTTATACATATCCACCGATAGCCTTCTACCTCAAGTCAGATACTTGATACTCAAGTCAGATACCTCAAGTCAGAAATTCTGTGTTGTTAATACCAGATAGATTAAGGTACTTCCCAATTTATTCTTCTCCAAGTGAGGTCCTATTCTCATAGCTCAATGCTTATACAGGTAGGGTTTTATCCAGTTGTCAAGAACACTTACGTTATAAGATCATTCATCCCAGCAGGGAACTTAGAAAGCATATTTGAACAAAACTCTAGAAAACAGATTTTTATTTCCAGTTTTGTCTTCACCTATTTGTGACCTTGTTCACTGTCTTCATTTCCTTTATTTGTCCAATAACTGTATCGTTTCTTTTTTTGGATATATTGTAAATTAACTGAGTGACTTTTAAAGGCTTAGTATATGTAGTATTTGTGGAGAAGAGCTTGATGCTTGTTCTCCAGGAGCTTGTGCCTACAAACCTGCTGAGGCAACACAGAGACCTGGACTTTCAGAGATCAGTGACAGGACTCTGAAGAAGTGCACATGGGAATCTGTATGTATGAGTAGTTTATAGGGACTTAGCATAAAAGTAAAGGCATAAGGAAAACTAAGAGCCACTTTCCACCATAATTTATAAAAAAATCTGCAAATGCAATTTAAGATCTAACAGAAGCTGGGCTCAGATTATAATTGACAGATATTGGCAAAGTGGGATTGTGTAATCTGACAGTAGTATCATTGTCAGATGTTATTTTTTATAATCAAGTTCAATCAAGCATCATAGCTGTTGGGCATTCCCTGTCCATCATTGCACTTTAGGTGAATAAAATATAAATATGTTTATTTTCTATTGAAATATATTTGGCATTTTGATTTTTACGGTTTTCGTAAAATTCTCAAGTATTTATTATGTAACATAATTGTACTCTTTTCCTTTACTTCTTTCACTTGTGTTTTTGAAGGAACATATTCTATTTTATCGTTTTCAGGGAAAGCTATTTTTACTCAAGGCTTTAGCCATATTGTTTTGGTATTATTTTGAAATATAAATAAGAACTCACTAACACAAAATCTTAAATAAAAATAATATAACATGGAGCATGTGGAGACAATAAAAGAAGTCATGTGGAAAGTTATGTCATTTCCAAAGAAAACTTGTAAAAAAAGGAAATTCAAATTTGTGTCCATCAGCTTATATGGTTGGATGACTGTCAATCTTGTTAGATTTTTATGAGAATTTCAAATACATAAAACCAATTCAAAGTACCATGAAATTCTTCTGCCTTTTAGACATTTTTTGGTAAGATGTGATATTTGGTAATGTTTTATAGCAAACACCTCAGAATTGAGACATACCTTCCTGAAACGAGGATGGAGTCAAGGGGTCACTTCTAGAAGAAATGGAAACTTACCAGGTCACAGGATCACTTCTCAAGGTTAGAGGATTTATAAACAGCTGTTGAGGGGCAGACTATACACTAGTGTTGTAAAGCTTTATTCTTTCAATTGTAACATTATCTCAAGAAGTGGGAGTGAGGCTTAAGAAAATCAGAAGATCATTCAACAAGGGAAAAGGTTATAAGACTATATAAAGTATAATTACACAAGTCCTTGGGGGGAAATTCTCCTATCTGCCTCACATGGCTGACTCCAAATCATGTATTGTGCTTGGGACTCTCCAAGAAGTCTAGCTGCCTGCCAGTGCAGTACACTCTGGACTCTCTGACCAGCTGAGCTGTCCTGGGTGAGCAATGTGCTCCAGAGACACAGCTGGTGTGAGTCGTCACCTATGTTGAGCAGGGCTTTGGGGTGATGTGGATGTCTTCGAGTCACCCATGCTTTTGTAAATAACTTTGCACCCTGCTTTGTGAGTAATCCCAATACGCTCATTTGTTCACCAAAACTGGTTTGGGTGCCTTCATACTCTAGTCCATCATCTGAGTCCTAAAGTTAATGCAAAGTATACTAAGTAGAGTCGGGCAGTCAAAGAGATAAAAGTGCTGAAGAGGGAGAGCAAAATGACAACTTAAGGAAAAATGACAGCCTGGCGTTCACGTTCTGTGCACAGACTACAAGTGCCTTAGGAATCCAGAGAGAGGAGGGATGACTGGAATAGGGATTCAAGAAAGTTCCAAATTTTAAAGTCCTTGGTGAACATGACTTGATTGGATAAACTTTCAATGATGTCCAATAAACATGCTTCCAAATAACACAGGCGTAGATAATTAACTTCTAAAGAATGAGGTCTCACGATGTTATCCACATTGGCTTTGCCATTTACTTACACTTAATGTCCTGTGAGTAATGGTATTCTATTGACTTATTTCCATCTATATAATAGGCTTATTTTTCTTCTTTCTGGTCAGATGAGGATCAGACACTACATCCAATTTTTCCAGACCTCACAGCCAAGAAGTGATGAAGTCAGATTGGATTCTCAATCTGTCTGGATCAAATCACCTTCATTTTTCATTGCATGCTTTCTTCTTTAAGAATCTTGAGTAGAGTAGGGCCATGATATATTGATGCTTAAGAAAGATATTTTTTTAGTGTTGTGGATGGTAAATGGGATATAAAAAATACTGAAGAAAGGATATCAATAGGAGCATTTTGGCGATAACTCTATTATTTCAGATTTATGTTTTGTGTATATATGTGTTGTAAGCATATGTGTGTGCATATATATATATATATATATATATATATATATATATATATATATATATATATATATATATATATATATATATATATATATATATATATATATATATATACATGCACCCATACATGCACCCATGTGCACACACACATATGCATATGTGTATATATGTGTGTGTGTGTGTGTGTGTGTGTGTGTGTGTGTGTGTGTGTGCATGCATGTGGAAGCCAAAGGTCAACTGCAGGTGTCATCTTCAGGAATTCTGTCCACCTCTTTTTGAGACAAGTTCTCTCATTAACCTGGATCTTGCCAGGCTAGATTGGTAGGCCAGTGAGCCTCATTGATCTGCTTGTCTCCATCTTTCTAGCGCTGGGATTCCAGGTACCCAAAATATCAGATACTTCTTTCTTCCTATTTCTTTTTTTTATGCCTACACTGTCAAAGGTGAAAGAGGCAGATGTCTCTGTTTTTTTTTTCTAGTACAGTTTGTCACTTTCCTCACCTTAGTTCACTTTATGATATTAAGTCTCTGATGAGCTTCAACTGATCGTGATTTTGCAAGCTATGCTGCCTGTTCAATAAGTGTAAGGGGTGCATGTGAATTTTATTTTATGAATTGGTACATCTTGCATTGAAGCTGAGCTCTCTAAATCACTCTCTTACCTTTACTGACAAGACTGTATGGCCTTGTCAGTCTCTTTACATATAAATACCAGAAGTATGATGGTTTCTCCCACATACTTGCCACCTTTGTGCCTTTATTTTGCATAAATAGATTTCTGAAAATAGTGTTGTTAGAATGGAAATGACCACGAGAGACCACTCTGAAAGGAAAGACTTTAATAGGAGGAAAAGCGAGCTGCAGGGCATTTTTCACCAAGGGTGGCAGGTTTAGACCAGGGCTTTTAAGGGGGAAACGTTCAGGTTGGGGTCTGGTTGGTCACATGAGGTTGGGTGGAGGGCTCAGGGGGTCACATTCTCTCAGGGTCAGGAGGGATCTGAAGGGACAGTCCCTCGGGCCAGGTATGGCTCTGGTTTCGGGAGGAAGTCTTTATCTTTGATCTTTGTTGATACTGAGGCTGGTTTGGAAAGAGGATTAGGACGTAGCCTGAATTCCGACCTTACATCCCAGCCTTTAGTTATGGATTATGGGCGGAGTCTCTCAGTGAGGCTTCTTCCTGCTGAGAATGGGGCGAAGTCCAGGGGAGGCTGGGATGAGATGGCCATTTTCAGGGTCCAGGGATGAAGTCAGGCTCCGACGTTGTGACAGGCTTTGTCAGCTGTTAGCAGATCCAGAGCCCTTCAATTCCATACCATGACAGGCAAGTGAACAGCTCTTTGGGTGCGGTGACCTCGTTGGGGGAGAAGGGTGGCCAGCTCTTCTTCAGTGTAAAGAGTCAGGCTGGGCACCAAGGTAACTGGGACACAGGGACCTGTATGGGTTTCTGGGGAGATGCATCTTACCCACGCAGTGGTGCTTAATGGAGTACTGGGTGGCCACAGTTTCCACTCCATCTGCCCACCCACTTCTGGTCCTTGATGATGAAGACTGTGAGAGATTCTTGAGACTCAAGCTGGGGTGACTGGGCACCATTTGGTCTGACAGGATTGTAGAAGTGGAACGGGCAGAGTGGCGATATTGAAAATGAGCACCCCTAGATGGTCCCAGTGTAGCATGCCGAGTCAACCTGTTCTCTAGAAAAGCAGAGGCTTCTTGCATTCCAGGCTCTGATAGAATCAGCCTCGGGGCAGTCATGGGCTGCTTCAGGGATAGAGAAAGTAATAGAGATCGGGTCTGCACAGCCAGTGAGAGGGCAGAAGGATGAATTAAGAAGTTTATTCTCTTTCTCTATAGCCACAACATCAAATCGCCAAGCACAGGGAGGGGACAGACATCCAGATGTAAAAGAGACTAGGCTTAATGTAAGAAGGAGGCAAAGGGGCACAGATGTCTCTATAGGAGTCATTCTGGGATTGAGGAGAGAGAGAGGATGAGAGATTTTAAGTTTGAGGGGACCAGTAGAAGTAGACGTGTACTTATCCCCTGCGGAGGTGGAGCCAAGGTGTCTTGACTCGTTTGAGTAGTGAGATATGGATAGAAAGAGGATGTAGA